>CM040238.1:279491667-279585897 GCA_022545495.1 Chrysanthemum lavandulifolium
TATCCGAAGAAATAATGTTGGCTCGAGACTGATGAGCAGTAGTACTCTATTCAACTAGACTATGTAGTCTGTGTTATGTATTATTAGTACTTTAGTATATTTTTATTAGAAAGATTGGCGCTTAGGCAATTATTATTATCAATAGCTTTTAGATTATGAATGTAGCTTATTTGATCTGTTCACATGTGTTTGATGAAAACACATGGTTATCGCTCATATGAATGTGATTATATGTTATTAAGTGTTATCGATCTCGTATCAAGAACATGCACATGTGAGTCTTAGTTTTCTGAATCTTCCAAAACTATGGGAGGGTTTGAATTTACAGCCTCCAACATGCTAATCATTTGATGGTTAAAATATGCAGTTTTGATTCTTTCAGAATCTTTGATGTCTATACAAAATCGTCAAATTGTATAAAAAGAACATGAAAACAAGAAAGAAAAGTGCAGGTGGACATCTGGCTGATTAATTTAACTTCTGACAATCCTGAACTTTCATTTTCAAAAAGGTTTCAGAAGATATATGCTCTACTTTATTATAAAGAAAGGTATTGAATGCTCTAGTCTTTCATTCTCGCCCGCTCTTATTTATTTATTCGTATATCAATTTCTTGTATGTTTGTTTTTTCCAGATTCCAAATTTCATAAAGTTACTAAAAGAGGAGATTGCATGGGTACATGGAATTACTGGTATGCTAGCTTCTTCATTAAACTTGCTTTGATTTCTTCCAATCTGCATATTCCCGCTTAATAAAGTTGCATAATTGCATACATGAAAATACAAGCCGCCAGTAGATATGTATGTGAAGTGTTGGAATTAAACAAGCATAAAAGAGTATTGGCCCACTATTCCTGTGACCGTCAAACATTTATGGTTGCACCTTAACTCCCAGTGCCACTTGGCTTAGACGTGTTAACCATCCTTTGTTTAAAATGAAGCTGGCAAGAATTTGTAAATTTGATGGTTATTTTCTTGCATACTGTTCTTTTTGCAATTCTAAAGAATATTATGTTGGTCAAAACATCCAATATTCCCTACCAAGTACAATAGCTTGGGGAATCCCCAAACCGCAAATACTGATAGTGAACATGTACTGTCAACTTGTTTGTAAAACTACCCATGAATCTGATGAGATGGCAAAAGTGGCCGGCTTGGCACATTTAGAATTTATTACGGTGTGCCCATATGTAAATACTTGGAAAGCAACACCTGCACGATGAGATTTTAAGACATGTTCAGTTGTTTGCCCATATGTAACAATGACTATGCACAGAACGCGCGTATTTTGTTGTGTACAAAGAAAATAAAAGTTAATGTGTAAAAGTAGTACAAATCCTTTTCTTGTTGTAATGATAGTTCATACTTCATTCTTAGGTTAGAAAACTTGGGTCCACCATTGTTGGCACAGGTCTCATATAGTTCGGGGTTTTAGTCTTCAGCTGATACTTTTCACCAGTTTTAGTTTGAACCTTGTTGATTTTTTTTTTTTTCTTTGGGATAAAGTTGAATATAGCTTTTGATCGCAAAGAAAATTTCCTGGGTCCGCTGCCGATTATTGGGGCAACCCCTACTAGATTTTGCATCGTATTTGTATTCGATCTTAAGATACTTTGCACCGATTGTTGTTCTTTGGAAGTATCTTCACGTCTGTAATGGCAATAAACCGTAAATTTTATGTTTGCTATTTTTCATCTACAAATGGCATATAGGATCTGTTGCTTCTTGATGCCATTACAACAGTCTCAGTCACTTGAAAAAATAAAGAGAATACGGTATTTCTATTATTTAACAATTCCTATATTTATTCACGTGTAGAGATGTAGAAAAAGAATGGTCCATCGGGTTCAAGAATGATTCCGCCAAAGCATTTTCACAGCTGTACAAAGATATGTGCGGTCCTGATTGGGAACTATTCTGGCTCACAATCCCGGAACAATCTAGATCGACTCTTGACCATCCTGTCCTAACCCACCTTTTCCATCTTAATATTTTACAATAATGTATATTTCTTTTTCAAATTCAAATTGTTGATTGGAATGGGGCATTTCTAGTGAGGAAGTGAGACGCTCTGATGACATTTCAATTTAATTTATGCGTTGTGATACATTTTAGCTGCGTATGGGGTTGGTTATACCTTTATTCTACAAAAGGATAAAAATGTCTCAAATCTCTTTTTATTAGGCATATAATTCGGCACACAAATTTGTCATCCTAATCATTTTCCTATACTAGAATAATCCAAAGTCTAGCAAAACTTGCTGTAACCAAGCGCAAAGTTGGTCCTTACCCGGGTTTTGGTCCAACAAACGCTAACCGGCGATATCACACCACAACCTTTTAGATCTAGTCTTGATTGAGGCGCATGATCTATCTTTAGCTTTATGAGTTTTTTTTTACCACGGTTTTTGACTTTTTAGCCGACTAATCCACATGATTTGAATCCACTACCACATAAATTTAATCGGTAAAGCCTCTTTTTCGTGAGTCGGTGTGACCACTTGAGGTTGTTTGCACCCAAGAAGAATCGAATCTGAGACTTCACATATTTTAATTCAGATAGTCACAAGACTTTTACCACTGCGCCACCCCGAGTGGTTAGCTTTATGAGTTTGGTGCAACTTATGTGGGATTCTTATGTAGCTATCGTAATATGAGAAGTGTGTTGATTGAAAAGATTTCCTTAAGATAGGCAGAAAATGGTTACAAGTTTATAACAGAATAAGTGTCATCTTTTAACTCTTAGTCGTCATATTCAAGATATTGGGTCAGTCACAACTCGAATCAAGCTTCATGAATCTAACATGCTCATATCAAATATCTTAAAAGCATCTTAATAAAATCATTTGAGAAAATATTCTTCAAGATCGCAAAAGAATGAACCATAGTAAATGACAAAAATCAACTATTCTTGTTGTCTTTTAAAATATACTCTTCCCGTTTTAAGTATCTTAATTTAAGATAAATTGTATCATTTAAAAATCATTTGTTAAACTACCAGTGATAATACCCCGTGCAAAAAAGCATTATAATAAATCATTTGAGAACATATTCTACAAGATTGCAAAAGAATGAACCATAGTAAATGACAAAATGCAACTATTCTTGTTGTCTTTTAAGATATACTCTTCCCGTTTAAAATATCTTAATTTAATGCAAATAACTACTTATATTGTTTTAGCTATATTTTCACAATCGTATTATTTTAAAATCATTTGTTAAACTACCAATGATAATACCCCGTGCAAAAAGCATCATAATAAAAGCATTTGGGAACATATTCTTCAAGATTGCGAAAGAATGAACCATAATAAATGACAAAATGCAACTATTCTTATTGTTTTTTAATATATACTCTTGCAGTTTAAAATATTTTTAATTTAATGCAAACAACTTATTATTTCTGTAAATATTTAGATATGTTTTCACATCATATCATTTTAAGATCATTTGTTAAACTACTAGTGATAATAACCGTGCACATACAAGTTTTTACTTAAAATTTTTATTATGATTTTATCGATTAATATTTATCATCTTTTGAAACTAATATAAATTAGTAGTTTCCTAAATGTATTTATTTTCATATTTTAGTAACATGTGCTTTCATTTTTATATTCATTTTTTCGTTATAGTATTTTTAGCTATATTAGATTTCTTAATCTCGTGCATACTTTTCTAGTAAATAATGCAAAATATTTTATACTCACATAGTTATAATACATGTGTACGCATGAATTTTTACATAAAGTTTTTATTATGTAGCAATATCGTGTAATACCCGTGCTTTAAGTTCAATATATTTATTTCCCCGTTAATAATAATTTAGTCGTATTTAATTTTTAAACCTGTGTATACACGGGTTAAACTTATAAAGATAAAAAACTTGAGTCATTATTGAACAGGGATAGTAATTTTTCTTTCGGATATCCATATTTAAGATTCAACAAATAAAGTTTTAATTTATTATCTCTTCTCTTTTCTTTCTTTTTTTTTTAGTTTTTTTCTTTTTTTTTACAGCGACAGCTATATTTTTATACTTATTTCTGTCATTAATAATTTTTTTCTTTCTTTCTAACTTTGATAAAAGGAAGTTCAATTTTGATTTTCAATTGACTAATAGGAATGTACTATTTTCAAATAGAGTTCTCTCATTAATCCAATTTCAATTGATTCAACATTTGTTTAGCACTTTTTGAAAAACTCTTTGTAATTGTAATCTGAATTACATTACAATCCTGTTTGATTGGCAGGATAGATGGAATTGTAATTCAGATTACATTACATCGGGTGTTTGCTTTGCAAGGTAATGTAATTGAATTACAACCAATTACGCCCGTTGATGTAATTCATATTACATAAGAAACTTGATGGAATGTGTTGTAATTGATTTTACGAGTTAAATATCGCATTTATCTTTCATCGTTATTATTATTATATTATTTAATTTAAAAATAAATAATAATTATAATAATTATTTTATATTATATATAAATATCTAAATAAATAAATAATTTTTTAATAATTATTTTCTATTAAATTTATGATTTTCATTTACTATTTTATTTAAAAGTATTATTATTATTATTATTATTATTATTATTAAGTAATATTATTTAATATTATTATTATAATATTATTAAGTAATATTGTTTATTATTATTATTATTATTATTATTATTATTATTTTATTATTATTATTATTATTATTATTATTATTATTATTATTATATTATTTAGTATTTACTATTTTATTTAAAAAAATGAATCTTGATGAGATGGGGTATGGTGCAGGGGACTGGCTTTATAACCCGGTCCCACACCCCAACCCTGCCATAAAGATCTCATCAAGATTCATTTTTTTTTTCTTTGTATTTGTGTTTTGTTGGGTTAAGTGTGAGCCAGTGGTGTCCTATAACTTGAGTTATGGAAGAGGTGTGCTGAGTTATAAGTTCTGAGTTATATAAAAAGAGTGTTGAGGTGACCGTACTTTTTGTTATAACGCGAGCTCTTGGACATCTGGGGCTCAAAAGAGTGTATGCTATATAATATAAAAAACTATCATAAAAACTTCAATGGATTAAAACCAAGTAGCTATCCTCCCTTCTCAAACATAACCTCATTTGGTAGCTCTTTTGGAATAAATACACAGAATAATAATGTCTTAAGATCACGTGTCATCTTAAGCAATTTTACTACGTATTAGGCAGAGTAAGAACATACTACAATCATTGTTCATTTTAAATGATATACTTAGTAAATATAGGCTAAAATAGCAACTTACTCTAAATTCTCATCATTTCAAGACCGATAAAGAATATTGGCTAATATATAGGTGGAAAAATAAGATTAGCTAAAATGAGAATTACAATGATATTGTATGCAGATAATCCTTATATTCTTGCATTTCAACTAGAATTTTTTATGTAGATTAAGAATTGCAAAAACCACAAGCCATAGAAAAGCAATGGACCCAAGGAAGGACATGGCTATAGAGGCTGCACCCTGATGACAATACCTCTTGAAAACATAGCACACTTTTTGCCATTGAGTATGCGAGTTGCCATTTAGGCCGATTAGGCCCACGGACGTGGCTGCTCCATTGGCCGAAAACAGCAATGCCATCATGATCAAGTCAGCGATGAGAAATGCCAATTGGGTTTTAGTCTTTTTGTTGCGGTATAGCATGACGAGTATCATTGATCCAACTGAGTATGCGCATGCAATGCAATTCGCAACCACTAAGAACCTGGAGACAAAATATACAAATGAAACCAATTGATAAAAATAGTGATTCATATTTGGTAGAATATGTTTATGTATGTTAATGTAGGTTTTTTTTTTTTTTTTTTTTGGAAGAAGCAAAGAATTTATTGTTGTGTTTATGAAGACTTATGATCATAACAAATAAATAATTAAACGAATTAATTAATGCGTAACATACCTCATACTTGCAAATGTCGATCTCTTGAACAAAGCAGATAAAGTAGTTTAAAGAGTTGTCTTTACTGCTTTTACAACTCAAACCAATAGGTGTAAGAATAGTGTCTTACTACCACGCTTTGTAAACACGAATTAACCACGAATCAAGCGATTGCTAGATCTAACACAAGTCATTGTTTTATGAGAAAAACAAAACCAAAACACCCTTGGAGGAGGGTTTCGGCCAAAGTAAGCAAGAGAGGAGAGGAAAGATATAGGGTTAATTCAATGTACAAAGTTATATAAAACCTTTACCCTAGCCTTTGTATATATAGTGGATGGAAAACTTGAAAGAAAAGTTAGGGTTTAGGGCTTGGAAAGCCCCCTAGGCCGGCCACCCTAAGAGAAGGAAAAGGGATTCCAAATCTTTTCCATTTTCAAGATATTCACCATATATTCTCTCATTTTTACATTTAACGGTCGTTAGTCATTTCCGTTAAATACTTAACGATCGTTAGACAGACTTTAAGTGTAATAATTAATCGTAATCATTAACATTAATTATTTAACTTTAATTCTGATTCGCTAATGTGTGCAATCCCGTGGTCACGAGTTCGAATCCGGACATTTACGTATTTATAAATATATATATTTCCAACAGCTCCCACTTAGATATGTTTACAAAACGTGAAATGACATTGGTTAGCGTCAGCAACACGCGAATGCCCCCGGTACAACTCGTGTATGGTTTTCAGAGAAAACCAAATTTCGATGATTCATCATCATATTCATCCTTTGTTTCTAATACCATGTTAATAAGAATATGGATCTCACTCATTTCTTAATTAACTATTATGTTTCTCGCTTTATGTGATTGATTAAGATTACCAATTCTTCGAACATATTCCGAAGACCTTGGGCATGGCCATGCAAATATCTTAACAACCCTACGAGGGTGCCAAGAAGATTATACTTCAAAATAAATTTAAAGGAAACAAACCTATTTTGACTACAAGCGAGAATCATAGATTTCGCAACACTTCGAAACAACCCTTATAACTACCGATTCACGATAGCGTTAGATTGCTTCAAAAAATACACTACATCCATGACATATCTACGGTATCTCAAGTCAGAGGATAAATATTCATGATATACTTAATGACAAAGATCCATAAAGTATCATCATGTAGGTGGGATAAGTCCTATACTCAATTCATTGAATATCATCTGAAAGTAGTCATGCTACGCATCAATATACTTTCAAGTATATTCTAACTAATACTCAAATTTGTCTTAATTCAATATCATTCACATGTTATTGATTGACAATGGACTATTTAGAATAATTTAAGTTATTCAAGGATTTAAACATGCAAATATAGGATAACATCATAATAAATGAATAATAAACATAACAAAATACTTTATTTCATTTCAATAATAATGTTTACAATATCCTTTTATCTAAAATACTTAGTCACGGATGGGCATGAAACTACTAGCTAAACAAAGTCCAAACTTATCGGACAAATGATTAAGTTTTCACCGTAAGGCCTTCGTTAAAGGATCCGCTAGGTTATCATCTGTGTGAACTTTGAGCAACTCAATTTCACCTATCTCGACTTGTTCTCGAACATAGTGATATTGTCTAGGATAGTGTCCGGTGCCTTCATGACTCTGTGTTCATGGGCAAAAGTAATTGCGCAGTAATTGTCACACTATACTTTAATAGGATTTTCAATCAAGGCATAACACCAAGCCTCAAACAAACTTCCTTATCCAAACAGCTTCCATGGCGCCTCGGCGCCGCTATGTACTCACTTTCAGTAGTAGACATAGCAAGTGTTGTCATTGCTTGCTCTTCCAATCCACAGCACCTCCATTGATGACAAATATGTAACCCATCCGAGACTTCGTATCATCTTTGTCACACTTCCGTGATGCATCGCAAGAACTTATAACATGCATGATTCGCGCTCGATTTCCATACACTATGAACATATCTCTTGTAGCCCTAAGGTACTTGAGAATATGTTTAACAGCGATCGATGAATTTCACCGGATTATGTTGATACCGACCGGTCAAGTTTTGAGCAAACGCCACATCGGTGCCTTGTGCATCGTGACCGCATACATGATAGATCCTACACCAAGCATAAGAAACTTTCTTCATACGCCGCCACCTCTGCGGTGTTGAAGCACGACCTTGGTTGCTCAAACCATGATTTACTTGCATTGGCAAAAATCCTTATTGGAATTTTGCATATGAATCTCTTCAATATTTTCTTAATGTAAGCACTTTGGCTTAAGCCAATTAGCCGCCTTGATCTATCCCCTCAGATCTTGATCCCGAGTATGTATGCCGCTTCCCTAAGTCCTTCATCGAAAACATTTACCAAGATAGGCTTTCACATCATTTAGACTTGGTATATGATTTCCATGATCAATATGTCATCGACATATAGAACAAGGAAAGTAACATGACTCCCACTAGCTTTGTGATATACACATGGCTCATCAAGATTCTGAGTAAATCCAAAACTTTTGATTTCTCCATCAAATCTTTTATTCCATTACCTTGATGCTTGCTTCAGTCCATAAATAGACCTTTTAAGCTTGCATACACGGTTAGGAAATAATGGATTCACAAACCCCTCAGGCTGTGCCATATAGATGTCTTCATCTAGACGACCATTCAAAAAAATGGTTTTGACATCCATTTGCCAAATCTCATAGTCATAGTGTGCAACTATAGCTATGAGAATCCTAATAGCTCTTATGTCCGCTATAGGAGAGAATGTCTCCTCGTAATCAATGCCATAGGTTTGAGTAAAACCTTTAGCCACTAGACGAGCCTTGTAGGTGTGTACATTGCCATCCATGTCAGTTTTCTTTTTGAAGATCCACTTACTTCCAACGACTTTAGCATTGAGAGGAAGGTCAACTTCAAGCCATACATCATTATCTTTCATGGATTGCATTTCCCCATTCATAGCAATCGCCATTTATCCTTTTCGTGATCGGCCATGGCGACCTTTATAGCAAGGTGTTCATTAAGATCCCCAACCATATTTTCCTCCACCCCACGTTAAGACATAGACGGTCGGTGCACGATAGTCCTTTCGGACCTACGAATGGGAACAACTTCGTGGAGGCGCCTAAGCTTTCGTGCTCTTCTTGAAGTTGGCTTGTATTCGTAAGGTGTTGTATCTTCTTGATCATATTCCATATCATATACTCTCCCACCGAGTTCTTGAGATATGAGATTCCTTTCAAGAAAGTCTCCATACCTAGCCACTATGACTTTGTTCTCGGTAGGTAGTAAAAGTAGTAACCCATAGTTTCCTTATGGTATCCTACAAAGATACACTTAATGATCCGGGTTGGAGCTTATCGGTGAGTCACGCTTAACAAATGCCTCACATCCCCGGACCTTTAAGTAAGAAAAGTTGGGAGTTTTTCCGTCCATATTTCATATGGAGTTTTAACAACCTTCTTCGTTTGAACCATATTCAAAATGCGAATAGCGTTTCAGGGCATAATCCCAAAAGTAAAAGGAAGAGTCGAAGTTCAAACATTGATCGTACCATGTCAAGTAAAGTACGATTTCTCCTTTCGAGATACACCATTTTGTTGTGGAGTATAAGGAGATGTGAGTTCTTGGATAATTCCACTCACTAAGTAATCTTTGAACTCTTGACTTATATACTCACCACCTCTATCGGATCGAAGAGCTTTAATCTTCTTACCGAGTTGTAATTCTACTTCACTTTTGAAAACCTTAAATGTTTCAAAGACTTCATGTTTATGTTTAAGTAAATAAACATAACCATAACGACTGAAATCATCCGTAAAGGTTAAGAAGTAGATAGTACCACGTCTTGACACATGTCTAAGTGGACCACACACATCAGTGTGTATTAATCCAAGTAGATCAGAAGCTCTTTCCACTTGTGGTGAAAAAGGTTTCCTTGTCATCTTCCCAGCTATGCAAGATTCGCATTTGTCAAATGATTCATCATCGACCGTTTGTAAAAGCCCTTTGTGTTGCAGCTTTTCCATGCGTTTCTTGCCTATATGGGCAAGGCGACAATGCCAAAGATAACAAGAGTCACAGTTGAACTTGCTCTTCTTATTTCTAATGCTATACAACGAATTATTTTCATTGGATACACAACCATCCATATCAATTTCAAACACACCAAGAATAGGAATTGCATTAAAATAAAAAATATTATTTAAAGAAACTGAAATTCCATAACTGGTAAAAGTGTGCACAAAACCAATATCTTTTAACAAAAAAACTGAAATAACACCCCTAACAATGGAGGGTGCATAATGACAATTATTTAATTCCAAAATTAAGCCCGAAGGCAACACTAAATCAAAAGTCCCTATGGCTTCGACAACTCCACGCTTTCCATTTCCAATGTACAAGTATCTCTCTCCACATGTCGCCTTCCTTGCTCCTCTAAGTCCTGCGATGTATTACGGATGTGAGTACCACATCCTGTATCATATATCCGTGAATTTTGCTTATGAGGAAAAGAAAATAATTCAAACATAAAAATACCGATGAGCTAGGCACCATCTTATTTTTATTCAAGGCACTCATTCGTATAAACCGGGCAGCCCGCTCCAAAGGTGACTGGTGAGTTGCAATGGTGGCAAGTTAAATCCTTCTTAGGATTCTCCTTTTCTTTGCGGTGGTTCTTCTTAGGAGTGGTGGGATGACAACTTGTTTCCTTTCCTTTTCCTTTCCTTTCTTATCGCTTGCGGCTTTGGCTTATTCACCCTACCACCTTGTATTACTGGTACAACGGTGTGGGAGCCTTCTTTGGAAATCTCTTCTCAAGTCTACAAGCATTGCATGTAACTCATTCACTGTCTTCCCGTGCAATGCATGTTAAAATTTCGCACAAAATCACCAAATCGTTCTCGATTAAGGAGTGATTGATGAGGCCGACACATACATCGTTGGAGTAACCACACACCGAGCTTCTCCAATTGGTCCAAGTGATGTTTCATCTCAAGGACGTGGTCGGAGACATATTTGCCAACCTCACGCTTGCGACTATGAACCTTTCAATTAGTTCATATAGTTCAACTGCTGGTGGCTTCTCAAACATACGTTTGAGTTCATCTAGCATGCTCATAGGCGGATAGTGCTCAAATTGTTTTTGCAATTGAGCAGACATCCCCGAAAGCATAAGACACGCCACATCATTGTGCATCTCATATTCAACACGATATGCCTCTTGTTCAAGAGCAGTAGCCGTATTGAGAGGAGCATCAGGCAGAGGTGTAGTCAAAATATCAAGTCTTTTGGCAACACGAAGGATGATCCTAAGTTCACGATGCCAATCATTGAAATTAGAGCCAGTCAGTTTGTCTCTTCCAATCATATCTTTGAAAGCAGAACTCATTAAGCTCATAGTGTTTTCAGGTTGATGAGCCATCTACAGAAAAAGTTCAAAAAAACCATAATTAGTATTTTGATAATTAAATACCTAAGGTTCATATTCATATAACCAATTAATTATTATTGAAAACTAGGATCCAAATTGTCATAATCTCATCACGTCAGTTGATCTGCTAGTAATGAACTTTATACAAGATGGTAGAGCTTTTGCTCAATTGCCAATTTCAATTGCAATTCCTAGATTTATGGGATTTACATATAGCCAATTTCAATTGCCATGTAAACATGTTTTATCCCATCTTATGCCTTGAGTTGCCAGTTCTCACAGCCTAACTCAATTAAGTTGTCCAGCTTAAGAAACTGCAAAATCATCCATGCCCGTTCTCACGACACGTGGATATTTTACCCTTTGATTACGATCTAAGTCATGTTCTCACGCAAATAAAAGGTAAACTTAGGTGTTTCCGTTTCGTTGGATGGCATATAACTTAAATTAAAGGATAATAATTTTGATGTCAAATCAAATATGTACAAAGATGTCATGCATTCATCTTCGTAGCATAGGTTTTATTAAAACATTTATATCCTTGTTTTAATGATTTAAGCTTTTCATCATCAAACTTTAATCGATGTATTGATAACCAATTAAAGAATCACCTTAATTACCACTATATCCTACTACCGCATGAGTCATAAGACCCAAGTTATTCGGATAATTACCACAAAAGTGGCGTAGAAATTGAAGTAATTCACCCTTAAGATTTTATGCACGCATATAGGAATACTTGGTAGCTCCATTAAGACGCACAAACGAGCGGAGAATCGTGTCAACAAGCATATTAAAACCCTCATCTTTAGGGTCACAATTTAATGCGTGCCCTCCTTGTACCCATCACACGCTTTGTCATTAATGGGTGAGCCGTTCTAACTATTTTGTGCAAAAAATCAATCAATTAAACGATTATGATTACTATGCTTAAAATACATGTTTCACCATTGTTTAGGTCGGTTTATTTTCTTGTAAAATACCCTTGTTACACATAACAAACAAGCAAGTATTTAAAATAAACAAGTAAACAATGAATGCATAACATAATAATAAGTCATGCATATCAAATAGCCACATGCAAACCTTTTGATAAATCCTATTAAAATCAATTCTAGATTGTCAATATGTATATGTTTAATTAAGACTTTCACCCGCTTTACAATGAAGGTGAGCCACATGCATCGATTCATTGATTGCGTAAGTCGAAATCAAACACATACCACATAGCACATAATTGATTTAATAATAATAATTAAGGTCTTCCCTAATTTTAGATCTATCATAATATTTAGTGTATATCACTTAACCAAGTAAAACATACAATAAAAGCAGATCCAGGATAAAACATGCATGTAACTATCATGGATATAAATCACACTAACAATTAATGCAATTAAACAGAGTTACGCAATACACATAAAATTGCATGCAACCTAGGGTTTCCAATCCAATTAAAAACTCAAGTTTACAAAACCCTAATTAGGGCACCAAAAAAACGCCCCCCCTAAAAAATTAGGGTTTAGGTTTTGCAAACCCTAGATCTACGCATACAAATAATAACACAATCATGTTTATTTTATTTATGTGTTTCAGTAATTAATTACTTGTTATACAAGGCTCGTGATGCCACTGTTGAGTTTATGATATATGACATACAATAAAACATGTAGACACCACAGAGTACACAGCGGAAGACTTAGGATCATAACAAATAAATAATTAACTGAATTAAATGCGTAACATACCTCTTGCAAATGTCATATCTCTTGAACAAAGCAGATGAAGTAGTTTAAAGAGTTGTCCCTTACCGTTTTACACGAATAGGTGTAAGAATAGTGTCTTACTACCACAGTTTTGTACACACGAATTAACCACGAATCAAGCGATTGCTAGATCTAAAACAAGTCCTTGTTTTATGAGAAAAACAAAACCAAAACACCCTTGGAGGAGGGTTTCGGCCAAAGTAAGCAAGAGAGAGGAGAGGAAAGATCTAGGGTTAATTCAATGCACAAAGTTATATAAAACCTTAACCCTAGCCTTTGTATATATAGTGGGTGGAAAACTTGAAAGAAAAGTTAGGGTTTAGGGCTTGGAAAGCCCCCCTAGGTCGGCCACCCTAAGAGAAGGAAAAGGGATTCCAAATCTTTTCCATTTTCAAGATATTCACCATATATTCTCTCCTTTTTACATTTAACGGTCGTTAGTCATTTTCGTTAAATACTTAACGATCGTTAGACGGACTTTATGTGTAATAATTAATCGTAATCATTAACATTAATTATTTAACTTTAATTCTCATTCGCTAATATGTGCAATCCCGTGGTCACGAGTTCGAATCCGGACATTTACGTATTTATAAATATATACATTTCCAACAGTATTCAAATAATCAATTTATATACTTTCAACTTCAAAATACATTATAATCATAATATAAATCTTAAATGTCCATTATATCCTTGTGGTTGATCATTATCATCCCATATTATGTGATCATTCCTTCTCATAGATCGACTTTTACTTTTCGAACTCAAACAATGACTCGCTAATCGATATACTCTCTTAAACTATATTTTCATTAATATTGATTGTATCAATTTGTTTAAAATAATGTTTTCGTTATTTTTGTGTTTCACTTATTGATTTGTTGCCACTAGTGAGTTATTAATGAGATCTTTATATTGCAATCTAAGCATATATTAAATAATATTAATTAGTTTAAGAATGAATTCAGGCCACATATGAATGTACTAATAGAGTACACGCTCAAAGGAGCGGCGGTACTCAAAATGTCAGTTTTTCTCTTATCTTGATTTTTAAACGGTATGCAATGAGAGTTAATATTTGACGGTTTACCCGTTTGATAGTTCGAAAAGAGTAGATGCGTATTTGAATTTCCGTAAAGTATATCAATACAAATATAGATATTTATACTTATACTCATTTGAACTTTGTATAACTTGAATGTTTATAATAAAAATTACGACTATAAATTTATATTATTATAAGTTTGTAACATCCATTTTAATACTAAAATTTAATGTGTCTTTAGTATACATTATAATGTAATTATTATAGTCTAGAATTTAAATATATGAATTACCAATTATAGTAAGATGTGTAAGCTTAAGAAATTAAGACTTGCTTCTTTAGAAAATCTTAAATACATTATAAGGTAGTATAGAAAAGAAGTGTGATTTTAGCAATGATGATGCAACTTGTTGATGCATTGAAGCAGTTGACAAGGTTTAAGGATCGGTTACATTTTTTGATGTTGATATACTTGTAGTTCTGAGAAATGATAAGAACAAGGGCAAAATATACGTTTTCAAATTGTATTATCTATACTACTTATAATAGAGGAAAGAATCTCTCTCCTCATGGTCTTAAAATTAAGACTTACAAACTACAAAGCCTATTGTACAATACATAATGCACTATTAATTTTTTTTAAAGGTATACTTCATTAAACAAAACAGCCTAACTCGAAGACCGGGAGGCAACAACAGCGACCAACTACACTATAACATATTTACACCACTCATCCCATGACAAATTTGATAACTTAGCTCTTGTTTTTTTTTTTTGGGTAAAGGGGAGTAATCCTGCACCTTGGTAAATATATTAACCAAAAACGTTTAATTACAATGGATATGAGTGAAATCCCATATCTTAGCCCGTTACATAGGCATAAAACTTACATAACAAGATACTACCTATTTTCTAAACAAGAAAACAAACCACTACTCAAATGATAACATAGCTCTAGTTCTAACCCAAAGGAAACCAAGGGTCTTATAATCTCTTCAATCTTCACCGTAATACCTTCAAACTTCGACTTGTTCCTCGCTCTCCAAATAGCCCTACAGCTAAGAAAGATAATACCTTGGAAAACCTTTTTCGCTTTTCCTCTCAAACCTACATGCTCATGGACTTCAATCAGATCCCTGAACGAAAAGGCAAAGAACCTCTGCACCCGGGTCCAACTGCATATGTGGTTCCACACGAGCATGGCAACCCGGCAGGAAGTGAACAAATGCTCAACCGATTCATTGTCGTCACCGCAAACATAACATGTTGCCTCCACTCCCAACATATTCCTTATTCTAAGCGCATCGGTTGTAGGGATCTTTGACATCTCCGCGCGCCAAACAAAAACATTACATTTAGCCGGGAGCCATTTACACCACTTAAGTACGTACTTATTGCTAAAATCTGACTCGCTATATATCAAGTGCCTAACCGAGCTCACACTGAAGGCCCCCGACTTGTCACCGAGCCAGAACCACTTGTCCCTCCTATCTGTCAACTCCACCGATATAATGCACTATTAATGATCTTTCTCATCAATCTTAATTTTAAGACTTACAAGTCTTAAAGCTTAATGTACAAAATACAAAACACTATTAATGTGGTCAAGATATTTAATGTAATTAATTAATTAACTGGTCAATAAATACAATTAATGCAGTTATTAAAACACCCCTAACACAAGAAATACAAATTATCAAGCATATTGTACAACCAACTTAAATATAATTCACGCATTAAATGTCACTAATACAAATAATAAAGAACGTTATACAAATATTCAAGCCCGAACAGTAACGGTCAAAATGGGCCCGAGCTCGAACGGGTACGATCCAAACGGCACGGGTTAAACGGGCTCGAGCCCGAGCGGCACGAGCAAAACGAAATTCTTGAAATCCAGTAAATTTATTATCAAAAGAATATAATAAACTAAAATACATGATTCACCGGAAAATTTTATTTCGTGGTATCCGCCGCAACGCGCGTAACCCCGCATTAAATGTAAATAATACAAATAATAAAGCACATTATACGAGATATTCAAGCCGGAACGGTCAACGGGCAAATGGGCTTAAACCCGAAATGGTGCGGGCCAAACAGCTCGAGCTTAACGGCATGGCCAAATAGGCACGGGCCAGCGGCTCGAGCCCGAACGGCACAAAGCTAAACGAAATTTCGATATCTCAGAATTTATTGTAAAAAGAACATAATAAACTAAAATACATGATTCACCGGAAAATTTTATTTTGGTACCACCATGAACGCTTGTGGTACCTACTAGTAGCTATAATGTATTTTGGGTATTTAAATATATAAAAAATAATTATTTTGATATATTTGACATTTTTAAAGGTTTGAAAGGATATATATGTAATTACTCCCTCCGTCCCAAAATAATTGTCCTCTTTTGACTTTTTGAAGTCTTATGTTTTCAACTTTAATCTTAAATATTTTCGTTTGTGTTATATAATAGTTGTTGTAAAATATATGAATGGATTTGTTTTTAAATGTAGTTTTCATTGATATAATTTTCATTAAGTATTGTATAACACAAACAAAAATATTAAAGATTAAATTTGATAAAGAAAGACTTTAAAAAGTCAAAAAAAGTTTTGGTTAGATATATATACAATTTTAAGTCTTTAGAAGGATATATACGCAATTCATCCTTATTTTTTTATGTATTAGTAGAAACAAATGTATGATTGTCTAACGGTTTCGTGAACAAATGTGATCATATTCAATATTTTCGCCATCTAACAAATGTATTCATTTTCCCTTTTTTTCAAAACATATAGTCTATGACATTCTTTCTTTTGCTTCCATGCATGGTGATATTCAATACAAGAATCACACTCTCACGAATTCAAAACACAAGTTGACTTGCCATCTTCCTTATTTATCTGATTAGACATTAAGAACAATACAACCAATTTCAACAAATAAAGACTAAATATAACTAATACGAATCACATTACGTTAAGCAACATAGTACAACCCATTTTCAACCAATGCGGGCTCAATACAACCCTATATGCTAGTTATAATATAGCTTCTTATTACAATATATAACTTAACAACTAATGAATACATAATACTAACTCATTGCAACACATAGAAAACCGATACAACTCACTGCAACATAATACAATACTAAACTGATTGACACTAAATAGTTAGGAATGATTAAACTTTTCAAATCCGTTGCAATTCAATAGCAAATTACCAAGAACTTTTAAGTGGAATTATAAAAAAAACTAATAATATTATATGTTATATGACCGCAACAATTAGTTCAAACTTTACAACGGAAATACCAACGAAATATTGAAAACAAATTGGAAACAAGATTTTATTGGTTAATGCAAATCCGTAATTATTTTATAAATTGCAAGCGGATTGAAATGAAATATTAAAAATGAATAAAAAATAAATTATGATCATGTTTCATTGCAAAACGGTAGCAATTATACAAAAAGTTGAAATGATTTTGCTACGGAAACAAATAATATTTTCTTTTATATTTACTTTAAATATTTTGTTTCAAATCCTTAAAGATTTTGCAATGGATTTGCAACGGATTATTAAATATAAATTGAAATTAAATTATTATAGTTATTCCGTTGCAAATCCATAAGAATTATTTAAATTGCAACGATTTTGCAATGGAAGCCAATAATAGATTATTTTATATATTTTTTTAATACTCCGTTCCAAATCCGTTACAAACTTCAACTAAACTTGACAGATTTGCAATGGAATATTTATTGCAACGGATTTGCAACGGGTTTCTGTGTCATTGCTAATCCGTTGAAAATATGTTGTAAACCCGTTGCATATTTGCAACGGAAAATTTCCGTTGCAAATTTCCATAGCATTTGCCAAGTTTTGTAGTAGTGGTTGTGAAAGTCCGACAGTTTCATCCTCGGAAACGGCAACGTAACACGATGTAAGTAGTGTTTCCTTATTTGGTTGCCAACGTAATATAGTATCGATCACGTCGGGATTTCTTTCAGAAATTGGTTCGGGTTCTTTGGATTTTTTTGCCTTTCATTTACCTCGAATTTTGGGCTTTTGGGGAGATGTAATTGCTTCCGATTCTTCATGTGTTTCGATTTGTGTACGTGAAAATTGAGATGGTGGTTGTGATTGTTGATCGAATTGTAGATTTTAGAATTTTTGGTTTAACATTGCTTGGTGTGTTTGCCATCAAATAAATCTTTTTTTTTTTTTATCTTTTTTTTCTGAATTTGAAACCCAATTATACTTGTTTCATAGGCGAAATGTAAATTTTGTGTATTTCATTTGTCTTCTAGTCCGTTGCTTCTCACGCTGTTGTGGCAATGCCGGGCAAAACGCAAGCCATCCGGTATTATAACGGGAGTTCAACGCCGTCCAATTCAGCATAACGCCCAATCAAGCGTTATGATACCCATTGCTCTTAGGTAGAGCCGTGGGGAGGAAAAAATATAAATTATGCCAACTTACATTTTTTTTCTTTTTTATTTTCTCCGTCTTTTTATTTTTTATTCATTTTTTCGTTTGGCTTCTTTTTCCTCTTTCCCTCTGACGCATCCATCGTTTCACTGTTCTTTATTAAGGTTCTAAAGCCTTCATCATCATATCTTCGTTTGGTAGGTTTGTTAAAATGTCCCGGAGACTTGATTTGAAGCATAGTTCACAAAACATATATTTTGCGAATATTCATAGCATGTGTCGAAATAAGATAGTTGTGCACCGGTCATTTTAATCACGGTTCCGCCCTTTGTCTGTTACCCAAAAAGTGTCGGTAATTGAACTACTTACACTACAACATTGGCTTCCTAGCGCATATGGGGACTTTCCCCGCGACATGTCATTGGAAAGTTATCCCAATGACATGTCATTGGGAATCTAAGCTGGGAAGTCTCGTGAGGATTGTATCCGACGACAATCGGCGGCGGCGATGGGTCCCACTCAAATTTCGATCAAAGAAGCGATTGCCGCTTTGGCACATTATCCCCAGCGACATGTCATTGACAGAAAAATCAAATTAAGCAAAATGATTAAGAGGCGCTAATTATATTGATTCGGTATCCCGGCGACGTCATTTGAGAAACTATGGATACTCGTTGACAAGTCAGCGAGTTAGCCTTCTATCCCGGCATCGGCTGGGATACTATGGATACTGACAAGTCGAAAAGTTAGCCTACTATATCCCGGCATGTCGGTGAAACTTTTTTCGTTGACTTGTCGCGTTTGGTGTTATCCCGTGACACATCGTCGCGAAAAATCTACATTTTTTTAATTCGGCTGCGGTGCGGCGATTTCCGATTTTTCCGAATTTTTTAGGAAAAAATCTACCAAATAAACCTGTGCCAAAACACATATAGACTCACCACAACTTGTACCAAAACACAAATACCATATAACGGATCAACGCAAATACAAATAGATCACAACTTTTACATAAAACCACGACTCAAAAGTCAATATGTGCATTGATAGATAGAAACAAGTGTTTAAATGGCGCTAAGATGAACCTAATAATATATAACACAACTACCTAAAGTACCAATGTAGCATACTAATAATATATAACACAACTAGATAAAGCTAGTACCAATGTAACATACTAATAATATATAACACAACTACCTCACCATAGTTGTTATCCTCATCACCGCCATTCTCCTCATCATCACCACACCCACCACTCCCGCTAGCACCACCCGGTCATACTCCCTAAACATATCCGTGTGTCATTGTCGCTTTTGGGAGACTCATCATAAAGCTTACATCTTTGGTGACTTTCTCGTGAGGCGGGCATACTTAACTGGATGTGGCCCATGATGGTATCTGACCCAGCAGGGAATATGCCACAAAGCTTACCCCTCTTGCCAACGCATTGATTTGATCCTCCGTGTATTCACGGTGGCCTCGAAGCTTTTCATCTCGTCCTATGTGGTGACAAAAAACACAAGATAGTAAATATATTAGTCGGGTTGCTACATTATTTCTCAATAATTCATTAAAGTGTGTTTTGAAACAAAACTTACATATATCTGGCGGTCCTCATCGTTAAGAATACCCCATCAACGATATGTGTTCGCCAATAAGTGTCGATGGTGGCGGTATTCATGAGTCTCGATGCCTGCTGTACATACTGTAGCATATAAGATGAATAATTTTAAAGCGACAAATCACAACACACCAGCGTATCGGATATATATATATATATATATATATATATATATATATATATATATATATATATATATATATATATATATATATATATATATATGTTTATTACCATATTGCATATATGTATATATGCATGTAAAATAATTATAATGTTTATTACCATATTATCTCGAGGTAGTCGTGACAGGGATCACTGTCTAGATATGACCTTGCTCTTTTTTCTTGGGTTAAGCCGATTTGTAGGCTCGAGCGAGAAATGTTCTTGGGATCATTCCAAAACTTAATGTACTCATCCCAATCACCCACGTAATTTCCTCGGGGCGTGCCCGCCTAATCGCCTCCATCGCGTAATCCCGGTGGTGGGGTCTACCTTCAATGTTTGGCTTTGAAAGAAGCCTTGTTAGTATTGTAGGCTTTTGGAGGTGCGGTTTATGCCTTCGTAGATCCAGGGCCGGCCGGGAGGTCGATGTGCGGACTGAGGTCAAATAGGGGTGCAATCATATACAACAAAATGAAAAAGAGTTAGAGATATAATTTATATATTTATTTAAATTTGTTTATTTATTTATATGATATAAATAAATAAGCGAATTTAGATAAATATACACAATTAAATAAATGAACACGATAATGAAATAAACATAAAAGGATAATCGGACTAATATCCCGAAATGATTCCGCGCTTACCGCCGGGACCTTGTCCCAAGAAAAGGTAGTAAAGCGGCACCTTCCTAACGACCTCCCCATGTAGTTAGACCAATGAGCCGCATAGGGCGCGAGGGTAAAGGTTTGTTTGTCACCCGCCTCAAAGTGATCGACACGGGACCTTTTTGATGTGGATTGCCTTCAATGAAAGGTTCGGGTCTTGTCATGAGTATTCACCCCATTGCCCACCACCGCCCAAATTGGGCTTCCGTTTACCTTTGCTGCAAATCCAAGTTAGTGATAAAAGTCATAAATATGTATCAAATTTATGCTTGTATTACAATACTCGGAAATTCTTACCTTTGTTAATGAAGCTTGCTGATGACGGTGGAGCAGCTGGTCTGGAGGGACGATCCTCCCGCCACCGTCGTCGCCGATGGGACCGTGCAGCATCTGTGGAACATACATACAAGTACAATTAGCATAAGATATAGAAATTCATGAACAAAATAATATAAGCATGCACGCATCCAAATACATACACATCCGAATAAATATACACATTTAAACAATCCACAACAATTTCATTCATTCATTCAAATATATAAGTGTATTTTGCAAGTTACAACTCAAGATCAATCTTCTTCTTCACTAGAATAAACTTTCTCAACACCATCATCATCAACATTGATGAGGGCTTCAACATCGAATACGCTAAATCATGAGGAAGGGCATCTTCATCAACAATAATATCATCGTCTTAAATCGGGAACATCAATGATATCTCGGTGGTGCGTCAACAACGATTGATTGACCATCTATATCAAGGTTGCATTATCCAAGTAATTCAAACTAGTAGAAAGTGGGAGATCGTATGAGTTGTCGAAATGTATATGTCTCGAGATGCGTCCTCTACCATGACACCCGCTTAAAGCTTTTTATGATTAACATGTTCGGCGACCTTCCGGTGGGGTTTGGTCTTATCTTCAAGGTAGAAGACTTGTTTGACTTGTGTTGCAGAGATGTATTGGTCATCTTTAAATGTCTCGGACCTGCGATCGAGCGATTTGTGTCATGTTGTTTCTAAAGACAAGTTTTTGACTTTCGTCCTTTGTTGCTAGTGTCGAACCACTTAACTTTCCGAACAGCATAGCTGAACAACAAATACTTAAACTCGAGGATTTCTTGAAGGTGACCATAATACATTTCTCCGTCCGCGGCCGAGCGAACAAATGCGGCTGTTTTGAGTTGTGTGACGCTCATTACGGTTGTGCGCGACATACCTCCACCGTTGACTACGCGAGAGTTTACGAGATTGGAGTCCATGATGGTCCATTAGCCAAAGCGAATAACTTCGCTCGTTGTGCTAACCTCTCGAGTCTTGGTCATTGTCTATGTGGCGTTGGCGGATCTATAAAGAAACAGGATTAGCTAGATAGAGAACACAAAATATGATATTGTTATTTTTACAGTTAAGTAGACCAAATAAGTCTTAAGTTTACCATGACCCAAACCAATGGGAATTCTTCTTGCATGTCTTTGTTGGAAATAATCAAAACGTTCATGGTATTAGAATAAGTCGTCGAAATGATAAGTTAAGAAAAGTTTCAAAATAAAAAGCAGCGTACCTCTTGACTGGGTCCGGTGCGTGTCGATCTCGGGGATCATTGTGAAGTACATACCATTTCACTTTTTAAACTCTTGGGCATCAAACCAATAAATGAGCGTAAACCAATGGTATTACATACCGATCGGTACATACCTTGTCTAGCTAGCTCTGTCAGCCTCTTGCTGCTTTTCTAATTAACAACACAACAATAATAATGCAAAAATTATAACATGCCTCGCTTCTTGCTCCTCAAATCGACTCATGCCAAAAAAAAAAAAAAAAAAAAACTTCATCTTTTAACTAACAACAACTTACAACAATAATAATCTCCAAAATCATAATATAATTAACTAATTTAGTTGAATAATAATTAAAATGGGAAAACAAACCGTGTAACGTGTGGTGGTGGTGATGGTGGATGCGGTGGTGGTGATGGTGGATGCGGTGGTGGCGATGGTTGATGATTGTTGATGTTGTTTATCTCGTTTTTATTGCGATAATCGCTTGTGGAGAAGTAGATATTTTTCGTTTTGTGAATGATAAATTCGAGACGGATCTACTTTATCTATCAAGTTTTTCCGGCGACAATGACATGTCATTGCAGGAAACTTTAGTTTTGTCGTTTAAGCGTAAATGGCGATAACTAAATATTTTGGTGGGTAGGTATCCCCAGGCGACATGTCGCGAAACTATTAATTTTTTTTTAATTAAATAATCCCCGTGACATCGTAGGAAAATTTCAATTACTTTATGTTGTTAACGACTTCAAAAGAATCGATTTTATCACTGCATTTCATCCCAATTTAAGAAAATATTGGGAGAGTAATTTTGGCTAGCTTACTATCTTTATTTTATTATCCTCCTAAAAGCTCTCAAAATACGATTTTTCTTTTATTTTATTATAATCCTAAATATTTCCCTTTCTTTTAATATAAACTCGAACAAAAAGTTACCATTCGGCATCTTTATATTCTTATATGAGAGTTAGATTTACAATCTAGTATGTAGCTAGAGGAACAAGAACATATTACATCAAAATGTTGCATGCAATATTTAATTGGATCAAAAGCCAAACGATGCATAGTTGAATGTGTTTTATAAATCTATGATTCACGAAGAATAATTATGGTTACATTAGGCGTTCAAGCGGATGAGTCGGTATGTTATGGTTACACATTAGGCGTTCAGCGAATGAGTCGGTATGTTATGATTAGACATTAGGCGTTCAGCGGATGAGTCCGTATGTTAGGGTTACACATTGAGGTTACACATTAGGCGTTCAGCGGATGAGTCGGTATGTTATGGTTACACATTAGGCGTTCAACGGATCCAGTCGGTATGTTATGCTTACACATTAGGCGTTCAGCGGATGAGTCGGTATGTTATGGTTACACATTAGGCGTTCAACGGATGAGTCGGTATGTTATGGTTACACATTAGGCGTTCAGCGGATGAGTCGGTATGTTATGGTTACACATTAGGCGTTCACGGATGAGTCCGTATGTTATGGTTACACATTGGGCGTTCAACGAATGAGTCGGTATGTTATGGTTACATTAGGCGTTCAGCGAATGAGTCGGTATGTTATGGTTACACATTAGGCGTTCAGCGGATGAGTCGATATGTTATGGTTACATTGGACGTTCAGCGAATGAGTCGGTATGTTATGGTTATACATTAGGCGTTCAACGGATGAGTCGGTATGTTATGGTTACACATTAGGCGTTCAGCGGATGAGTCGATATGTTATGGTTACACATTGGCGTTCAGCGAATGAGTCGGTATGTTATGCTTACATTAGGCGTTCAGCGGATGAGTCGATATGTTATGGTTACATTGGACGTTCGCGGATGAGTCGGTATGTTATGGTTAGACATTGAGGCGTTCAAGCGGATGAGTCGATATGTTATGGTTACACATTAGGCGTTCAGCGGATGAGTCGGTATGTTATGGTTAGACATTAGGCGTTCAGCGGATGAGTCGGTATGTTATGGTTACACATTGTTATGGTTACATTAGCGTTCAACGGATGGGTCGGTATGTTATGGTTACACATTAGATGTTCAGCGGATGAGTCGGTATGTTATGGTTACACATTAGGCGTTCAGCGAATGAGTCGGTATGTTATGGTTACACATTAGATGTTCAGCGGATGAGTCGGTATGTTATGGTTACACATTGGGCGTTCAACGAATGAGTCGGTATGTTATGGTTACATTAGGCGTTCAACGGATGAGTCGGTATGTTATGGTTACACATTAGGGTTCAGCGGATGAGTCGGTATGTTATGGTTCATTACGGATGAGTCGGTATGTTATGGTTTACATTAGGCGTTCAACGGATGAGTCGGTATGTTATGGTTACACATTAGGCGTTCAGCGGATGAGTCGGTATGTTATGGTTACATTAGGCGTTCAACGGATGAGTCGGTATGTTATGGTTACACATTAGTTATGTTCATTAGGCGTTCAGCGGATGAGTCGGTATGTTATGGTTCACATTGGACGTTCAGCGGATGAGTCGGTATGTTATGGTTACACATTGGACGTTCAGCGGATGAGTCGATATGTTATGGTTACACATTAGGCGTTCAGCGAATGAGTCGGTATGTTATGGTTACATTGGACGTTCAACGGATGAGTCGATATGTTATGGTTACACATTGGACGTTCAATTTAATTACTTTATGTTGTTAACGACTTCAAAAGAATACGATTTTATCACTCCATTTCATCCCAATTTAAGAAAAATATTGGGAGAGTAACTTTGGTGAATCATAGATTTATAAAACACATTCAACTATGCATCGTTTGGCTTGCAGATCCAATTAAATATGGCATGCAAAATTATGAATTTTTAATAAACAAGAGAATCCCGGCGACATGGCATAGAAAATATTTTCACGTCACGTTAAGATATATTAACACTAATTACGAATTTTTAATAAACAAAGAATCCCGAAATGTCGTAGAAATAGCATCAGAGGAAAATTTCCCATACGTTTCATGAAATATTCGGTCAAAATATTATCGTCAAAATATTAGCGTTGAATCGGCGACGTATCGGCAAAAAATGACGAGATAATTTTCTTGACTTTTCTCGAGACTTCGTGCCACGTAGGATATATTTTGTCGTTTAGTGAGGATTCCCAGTGACAATTATCGCGGGAAAGCTTGGCGATGGGGAAAGTGGTAAATGTGGTAGTGTTATCCATAAAGAACAGATATTATAAACAGCAAATTTAAAATATTATCATTTCGATAAGGCCGGTTAAAATTTAAATTACATAGGTGAGAATTAGATACCGTGAATGTGTTAGTGTGAGCACACTGGTGAGAAGTGGAGTTATCGTGTACTAATTAGCTCCTGTGTGATTATGAAGTGAAATGAAATGAAGGCCGGTTAAGCTCCCTTTGCTGACAGCCTCTTTCATACATGTTTCAGTATATATTTTCGAAAATACTGGACAAGTAGCATTCTATAGGTTATGTTAAAATTCGAAAGGGTTCACAAATCAGCTCATAAAAATAATGTTTCAATTGGCCGAACAGTTTCAAAATGAGCCACAAAAAGTGAGCTTACGAAACATAAGCCTAAAACCAAATAATGTTTCAATTGGCTATTTCCTGCTTAAGGGTTTCTCATATAAGAAATTCATATAAAAACAGTAACGACTACTCATGTAAGTATTAATACAACTTGATTAACTTCATAACAATTATACAAATGCACATGGACACTAAACCATACTAGCTAGAATTGTAGGATGCAGTAAGCCGCATGGAGTGTTAAGGAACTAAACAAAGTCCCACACTTATTTAGATCGATATTCGTTATAAGATTGCATCTATGTGTCTTATTCTTCGTAGACATACATACGCACTTAGATGCAGGCAATGGAAGCCATATACTTTAGAATGCCAACCAGTTTTGGTTAGGTCTCCCTGTAGGCTGATACAGAATGATATCTTGAAGAGACACATCACTACCCCGGACATCCATAACTAGCCGAGCATTAGGGTTTAAGATGGAGCCATCAGCCATGAAAGTCCACCGCTGATTTCCCCAGCCTTGGCATTTAAGGAGGATGATGCTATCCAAGCTGTCATGACCCTCTGATGTCACACAGAGAGAGCGGTCACTGTAGAGCCGAATAGTGCTGTCACCATAGAGTGCCCACTGTTGCCTGGGCTCGGTGCCAATAACACAATTTGCTAGCCAAACACGGGCATTGGCACCGTTGGCCTGCAAGCACATTTCACGAAACCCACTGATATAATTTATGGTGGGTTCAGTATAGTTTCCAGCACTCCAAGCTTGCCTAGAAGAATTTTTATCTTCAGCTACCGTCAGCACGGTCCCCTGAGTGGAGGTCTCAGCTGCTATGACAAGGCCTGATTTAGGATTCATGATGGTACCAGCATTATAAAGAATCCACTGGGTGGCTTCACGCACAGCTGAATCACAATCGTATATCATGATATAGTTTCCAGAGGCATAACCATAGGTTGTCAAGCATTTTCGATTGGACCGGATGGTGCCATCAGATTTGAATGTCCAGAGCTGGTTAGGTTTTGCATTTCCGCATGCCCACAAAATAATGGGATTCCCATTATGGTATCGCTCATCTTTCACATCCATGCATTGCCCATCCCTTCCGATGATATTTGTGGTCGGCTCACCATTCGGACACTGCTCGTCAGCCCCAACAGCAACTGGAACTGGCATTCTTATAGCTTTGGGGTTACATCGGTACAACATTAGAGCCAGCGCTGCTTGACGCATGACACCTACTACACTTCTGATTGGGACAACTGCGTTTAACACACTTCGAACTAGAATGGTCCTAAGAAAGACTCCAGACTCACCTGACCACTGGATCTGCTCGGATAGATCCGACCATTCGTTCTCCATGCTTATGGCCCTGGGGTCTGGTATGAAGTTTAGATTCTCCCCCAACATGTTTCGTCGGATAAGATGTTCAATGTACCTTATCCTTACTGCTTCTGACACCATTTGAATGATCACCAACAGCGCGCTGGGTTGAGAGTGTCCGTAAAATAAATTTCTGATGGCGTCATTTAGGGCACCGTGTCCAAGTTCATGAGTCTCTCTATTCGGAAGACTGTCATAGTTGCCAGCGAAACCTAGCGGACGATGAGTATATTGTGGGCTGGGGAAAGCCTGAAATAATGCTTCTCTTGGAATGTCATCTAAATAGTGTAAAGTTGGGCGAACAGCACTGCCAACAAGATAACCCACCACATAGACATTCACTATGTCGATTATTGCAGTGATAACCTCGCCACCGCTGTTCTCAAGTTGAACCTGGATGAAACGTTCTTGAGCAGGGACATTCGTGGGGGGCCGTGTTACCGCAATTCCATGAGCGTCGGTTCCGCTTGCTAGTCGACTTCGTAGTTCTTCTAAAAGCTTTACATAGGCTTCAATGTTGGGACTGTATCCGTTGTTGTAATAGAAAATATTCTTGTCATCTTTAGTATCTGATGTCTGAACACCTCCAAGGTGAAGGTTAATTGCAGCGAGAAGAACAAGAAGACTCGATAATAGTCTCATTGTTCTAGTTAAGAATGGGGAACTAGATGAGGTTTTGTGGTCTCTGAATGTCAATGTGCATGGTTGGTTGGTTGGTTTTATAGGCCAGGCTTACCCCTGAGTTTATGAGTATATATTCTTTACTCATTTGCAAAGTTTTGAATATATTTATTTTGCTCGGTGATTTTTTACTTTTCCTTGCTATAACGAAAAAAGATTGTTGGTTAATTTAGTAAAAGACTTTGTTATCTTTTTCTTTAGAATAAAGAATGTAAAATCACCAAGCAAAAATTATATATGCGAAACTTGGCAAATGAGAAAAGAACATTGACTCGGTCTTTATATGCCTGTCTGAGTATGAGATTGAGAAGGGTGGTCCTGTTTGCATGTGCTTTTGTGATTGTGAAACCGCATTGTGATTGTGATGGGGTGGTCCTGTTCCTAAGAGAGTCATGTTAGTTAAAGAAAAGTGAGAAGGGTTGGAGAATGTGCTTGAGAATTTGAGATTATGTATATCGGCCGTCAAGAATATACATCGCAACAAATAGTTTAAGGGAAATGGAGAGGTAAGAGGCTGGTGTGTAATCTTGCCAACATCCAAGTAAGCTTCAAGTCTGTTGGTGTGATTATCAATTGATGGCATCATTTGCAGCTGCTGTGAGCGTTTGACTTGGCATCAAAACAAACTGAAACGAAAGAGAATTATAAGGTTTCTTAGAATAGAAACTCATTCAAGAAAAGCTACAAGTGAGAATTATCAAGTGAAATTTTCTGCAGCATAAGGATACATAAAAGTAACAAAACAATCAAGTGAAATAAACTTGAATAAGCTAAAATCAGTTGAACTCAAATTTAAGTATCCTAAGTAATCATGTACCCATTCCAAAAAGATGGACAAACTGCCAGCAAGACACTGGGAGAGATAGCGAAGTAACAAAGCTAACAAATACCAAGAAGCTGGAACTATTAAACACATCTCCTAAAACTGATGGCATAACGATATTAAGCGGCGACTCCGAAACAACTTTGGTTCAAATTTCGTTGCGCTAAATTCAAACCCAACCTACCCATTTTCAGTCTAGTAAAAAACTTCCACGTTTGTCGTCGCATCTGCACCATGTGCTGCAACTCCAAACTCAGATTGAACTATGAAAATGTACAATGATCAACATACCTGCATCCGCTGCACGTGGTCTATCATTGTTTAAAACCGCTCGATCATGTACACTAGTGGTTCGTATATTTATACCTGTTAAATTATGGCAACATCATATGACCAAAACTTAAACACACGGAAATAAATTTGAACGATATAAGAATCCATGTATCCTAAAATATTAACAGACATCACCTCCAGTTACACGACATTCAACTGTGCAACACTAATCAGCAGCATCTAAAAAGGTTTCTGAGGTATCTGCAACAGCATGTCCACCTTTAAGAACGGTGTCGAACGTGGCCAACCGCCCATTGTTGCCAATACAGGAAGCAACGCATGCACAGTAAAATCACGCCATTCGTGACAGTTCTGGAAAATCGGATAATTTAAGCCTACACGATACTAAAAAGTTAACAGCCAAAATCGGATAAACCATACTATTCTATATTGGTTGGTTTTTGAGGCAAAAGTTTAGTAAAACTCCCATATATTTAACATTCAAACATTCACTAAAACTATTCATCTCTTTACCTGATGTCAACATTCAGCTCATATCTCTCCATCATATATTGGATTTCTAATTCATTGAATTAAGATCAAATAAAAAGTTTAAGCAATAGGCTAAAATAAAAGCGTCAAAAACCTTTGCTGCTTTGCTAAAATAGACCTTCAACCTTCAAGCGGGTAACAAAAACAAAATCACCAACTTTGCTGCTTAAACCAGAAAATTATAAACAATTCGACCGATGCTCAAGTTACGTTCCGCCATCAGACCTAACAACCATCATGATCCCATAGTTCATTTAATCTCAGAGAATAACAGCTAATCATCACAGCCCATTGCTATATTAGAATATCAATCTGCGCACTTAGTCCAGGCTCGATAATAAACACACATATTCTACACAAATCTAACACATTCAACAGACTCACGTATTTTCACAAATCTAACACATTCAACATACACATATATTTTCACAAATCATAAATACTATACCATCCGGTCATTGCCTTTCATTTCAGTCAAATTATAACAATCATCATAGCCCATTATCATATGTAAACACAACGCTCTCAAAATAGGAGGCGTATCAACCTTGGCTTTGAAATCTTATAGCCCTGTCCGGAACCGGCCTTTTTCTTTCACTATAACAATCATGACAGCCAACCATGATTAGAAGTATAACAATTCTCAATTTATGAGGTCATTATTTGATTATTTATATTATTTAATTTACTTAATCTTTTATTTTTTTAAATAGCTTGTTTTAACGAGCGGCGAATTAGTTTAATCGTACATAAATTAGCGTACAATTAACTCAAACCAACATATGACTATGCCTAGTCTACACATTATATGATTTTGGTTCCTTACAATCCTATATTAAAGTCAAAATTTACTTTTCCAGTTTTACATAAGCCGTGCACTTTTACGTCTTACGATTTAAATCTCGTTTTAAGGTTTTAACAACGTTTAAACCCTCTAATGAACTCACCACTCATCTAAATTATTAAAATAGGTTATCATAACAAGTTTTCACATTTTACAAGTTTTATAATTTTACACTATCCGGTTTCGTTACCGCGTCTTAAAAACCTCATTATCAATTCTGGGATTAAACTATACATTGTAGCTCAAGTTTATACAAAAATAAAACCCACTCACTCCCTCACTCTCCATACAAATGACACACTCTTACACTCTTCCCTTTTTCAAAACTTGGACATGTTTTCAATATTTTCTACTATACTCCCCACTAAACCTTAAATCACCTATCTTATTACCATTCACCTCATTCTTGTTTTGTCACCAAAGCTTACATTTCTCCTCCCTCTCTCTATATGAATGACCAAGAGCAGCTCAAACCCCATTTTATTTAAATTTTTACCAAGTATATTGGTCTTAGATGGAAGGTGTTGTAGTTCCTAGCTATTCCATGGGTTTGTTTCTTCATAATCACCATCAAACATTATCATCATCAACATCAATTTTCTTAGGTTTAGAGGCTATGATTTCAAGGTTTTCAAAGGGCTTGTAAGTATTCTTGCAAGGTTTAAATGGTTTCGGTGATTAAAGATTGGGTTGATTTGGGTAAAAGAAAGGTGCAAAGTATTCTTTGGGTAATTTAGGTTTATTGTCCATTGGTTCTAAATCTTTCTTGTTCATCATCGATTGTAAGGATACTGATAACATCAAATAATCTATTTTTAAGTTTCTATTTTTCCTGATTATGCTCATATTTTATATTGTTTATATGGATATATACTCTTATTTCTTTATATTTCGTTTCGGGTTATATATGAGCATAGGAGCTAAAGAAACGCAGATTTTGGAGATGTACTTAATGATTTATACCTTAGTATGCTCTCATGGAAGAAACTACGGGTAACACACGCTCTCATTCTGTGCGTAGCTAGGAATCTGAATGTGAAGACCAAGTCAACATCGATTCTGGCGTAATTATCAACTCGATTTCTGCAGTAACCATCTAGGTCATAATGAATTTGGCGCCTCCATTAGTTCTTGCGTAACCCCAACATTAATTACGGCATAACCGCCTCGAATGTCTTGATGGGATCTTTGAAGATTCTGTACGTAGCCAACTTGTTGAGTTCTGACGGAGTGAAGGGATTACGATGTAACCATCCTTAGGGTTACCCGTAACCATCACCGAGATTTGATAAAGGAGGATATTTAAGTTCTGGCGTAACCACATTATAAGGTTACGCCAGTAACATGATCGAATGTATAAATACAAGCCCTAAATTTTGCATTTGACACCATTCACTCACCACAAAAAGTCGAGGCGTGAAGTGGGTCCACAAGGCGAGATCTTATTCAGCATCTGAGCTATTTTCAAGAGAGAAGCCATAACATATCATTGATAAGCTTTAGCGATTCCTATTTCATTATATTTTGATTCATGTCTTCATTTACCATGTTAAACATTGAAATGAGTGTTAGTTTTAATATGAACGGCTAAGCACCTTTGGTGCTAGCCTAGTTATATTTCTTTATTGTTTTGCTTATATTTTCGCACTTATTATTGCTTCTAGTGTATGCATGCATAGTTCGTTGGTAGTCACCTTTGCTTTGATAGCTTATAAGCCCGGTTGTATTTGCTTGCTTAGGATAATTGACCAAAGGACCCTAGGGAAGTAGGTTGCGAGGGTTGATAAGAATTTACCAAAGGACTATCAATTCCTCTCGTGCGAATTGACCAAAGGATCACCTTCCGGAGGGCGGAACTTAAGAAGTTAGGGGTGTGTGTCTAAAATGTTAGCTCCTGGGCACACATTGTTTCGAATCTTGCATTTAGGGCACTTAATGACTTAAGCATAGATTACCGGGAACCTCGTCAATCCAAAGGGTAATGCCTTTGATTTCGGGTGAGGGTCATGTGTAATAGGATAAAGCGAATTGATCAAAGGAGTCTAGCAATTTAAACCCCATTGAAGGGATATGAAGTAATAATTAGAAAACATAGACATAACATGATAGAATTATTAATTAGGTTAGCACACTTTCTCCTTATTGTTTATAACTTCGTTTAATTTCCGCATTTCATTTCTTGCTTATTAGTTTAATTAATCTTTCAAAACATTTTAAAAACCGTGACACTAGACTTAAATAGGATCTAAAACTACATAGCTCTTGGGAACGACCTCTACCACTCTCTATGCTATGCACCACCGGGTTTACTGCTCGTTAGTGCAATAGGTAGACGAGACTCTAGAAATTTAAATCCTGGTCGTAAATCCTGCATCAGAATTTTGGCGCCGCTGCCAGGGAGCTATATTAGGATTTTTGTTTTAGTCTTTTATTTTTATTTTATTGTTTTTGTTTTTCTTATGATTTACTTTTAGTTTTAGATACTATGGCAGTTATGGATATTGATAATCTCACTCTCGAGGAATACCTTGCAATGATTCGGGATGAGCAAGGGTCGGGGCTTGTTAGGGCGGAATTGAAGCGAGGTCCGATTGGAGATCAGGACCAATTCATGAGGACTTGCGTGCAAACCCTTTTTCTAAGTAAGAATGAAGATATTTACGAGCATATTGAAAATGTTTTATACATCGTGAGCCTCTTCAACATCCTTAGTGACTCTCAAGATGAGGTCATGCTACCGGTATTTCCTATGACAACGATAGGAATGGCTAAGCGATGGATGGACGGACTATCCAGTGGAACCGTTGACATGGAATCTTCTTAAAGAGCCTTCATTCAAAGATTTTGCCCTCCCTCAAGAGCGGCAAAAGGTTAGAGGATTCACAATTTCGACAAGAAGACGGTGAAACATTATACCAAGCTTGGGATAGGTGTAATGACCTTCTCTACAAATGCCTTACTCATGACCTCAACAATCAGTAAAAGTTCAACATTTTCTATAAAGGTCTTGGCATTGCAACGAGACAGATGATCGATTCTCAGGGGCCGATCCATGGAATGAAACCTATTCTAGCATTGGAAGCTATCCAAAAATGGCTGACCACTCTCAAAAGTGGCATGACGGAGCGAGCCGTAGAAGCATAGGCGGAAGTTTGGATGGTATTACCGCTATCACCAACAAATTTGATACTCTTGGCCGTGATATGTTGAAGCTTAAGGAAAGTGTGCACTCTATACAAGTTGGGTGCGAGACATGTGGAGGAGCTTACCTTTCCAAAGACTGCCCTCTTAATGATGGAGATGGGAAGATAGAAGTAGTCAAATATGGAGAAGCTAATAGACCTTTCTAAGGATCCAATGGCAATGGTAATGGATACCGTGTAGGATCACCGGGGTACTACAATCATGCACCTTAGGGAGAAAGAAGGTCTAGCCTCAAGGAAACTATCAACAAATACCTAGAAGACTCAATCAAAAGGCAAAAGAACAAGACGATTGGTTGAAGAGCTTTCAAGAGAGTACAAATAAGAGCCTCATTAGTCATGACGAATCTCTAAAGAACACGAGGCAATGATTGGAAAGCTTAGTGAAGAGGTGCAAAGAAGAAATGCAATACCTGAAACGCAAGGCAGTAAACCTATGGTGGCATGCAAGGCTGTTTTTACGGACGATGTGGTTAATGACTCTAACGATAATGTTCATAATTCTAATCATATGCATGGAGTTTCTTTTTTGCAGAGCAACACTAGTGCTAATGATACGATGGCGAGCAAATTACCAAAGAAGGTAGTTAGCATGGATAGCTTCGTTCTTCCTTGCTCTATTGGTAATCATGATTTATCCGTGTTAGCGATCTTGGGTCTAAGCGTGAACATTATCCCACTTTCGCTATTTCTAAACCTTAAGTTAACTAATCTTTGGAAAACAATTTGGTAATTGAATTGGCGGATATGACTAAGGCGACTCGGTTGGGATTGCGGGTAATGTATCAACGAATGTCGATAGGTTTTTCTTCCCTACGATTTCGCTTTTATTGATATGGCCAACACCCTAGGGAACACTTAATCCTTGGGAGACATTTTCTTGCTACTCACACGCCCGAATCCGTGTTTTTGAAAAGAGATTTGATGGGATTTAATAATGATAGGGTAGTGTTTAAAATGAACAATGTTTTTGCCAAGAACACAGAAAGTAGAAAGTTCATGCATGGTGGACTTAGTAATTAAGGAAGAATGAAAATTTTGTTTGATGGTTCTAACTAGGGGTGTCAAAGGTTGACCGACCGACCCGAACCGACCCGAACCCGATAAAGCCTTATAGGGTCGGGTTCATTCGGGTTCAACTCGGCTTATCGGGTCTATCGGGTCAACCCGACCAACCCGATAACCTTATAGGGTCGGGTTAGGGTTATATTTTTTATACTTATCGGGTTCGGGTTCAACCCGATAACCCGATAAAAAAGTCAATAAAAGTCAAAGTTGGAAGTCAAAGCAATTTTGGTTGGATTTCTGGTTTAAATCTGGCCATTAGTTTAGATAGTTGTTTATTTAAGCAATTAAAGTAAGTTTCTATTAAATTTCATCATAGTTTTTGGTTAAAATTGCATTTTATAGTTTAAAAGGAGTGTTTGGATCAAGCTAGTTTTCTGACTTAGAAGCTGATATAGAAGTTTAATTTGGTTCATTTAGTTCATGTAAGGTGAATATAGGCTAGTTAATGCATAAAATTCATAGTACATTTGTTTAAAAGTCAAAATCCATTTTTAATCCTCATTTTCTACATTAAAAATCATCATCGGTTGCATGTTCCTTTATGTAGTTTCATTAGTTGTCATTTTAGCTTAATCCGGTCTTATCATAGCTTTATATCTCATTTTTGTTCGTTGGAATCAAGTTAATTTCATTTTAGTCAAACATTTTAAAAGCGAAAAAGTCAAAATAACATTACATTTTCCAAACGTGTTTTAGTTTTGATTTTTCATTTACTCATCTTTTATCCATTTGATCGAGATTTTGGGAAATTAATATTTGGTAGCTTATCATTTCAAACCTTATTTTTTATATTTTTGTGATTTTTCCTAATAAGCTTTTGAGAGGCTTGAATTGGGTGGTTTGGAGCTAAGTTCCCTGCACCATCGGATAAGTATGTCTACTTTTCTAGTATCTTGATTCTGTCTTAAGTGTGATTGGTTTCCTTAGTATCTCATAGGTTAGAATTAAACTATCTAGACTTTAGAGTAGCTTAGCATAGGTCCGCAAAATGAAAAGCGACTAAGGAACTAATCTACATTAAGCTACACCTAAAAACTAATGGAACCTAATACTAAAACAAAATGAAAAGAAGCTATTGGACTACTTTCGAGACTCTTTGATGTCTTGCTATAAAAGCGATTAACAAGGCCAAATTGAGCTTAAAAATAAGCTCTCAAATGAGCTCAAAATCTGTTGTAACCTAGAACATGTAAAATAAGCATCATGCTTCAAGGCAACCCAAATAACCCGATAACCCGACCCGATATAACCCGGCCGATTAGACCCGAACCCGATAACCCGATTTCTTATCGGGTCGGGTTCTGGGTTATATTTTAAAGGTCAAAACCGATTCAACCCGACCGATAGAGGCTTATCGGGTCGGGTCAATTCGATCGACACCCCTAGTTCTAACGGTATTTTTACCCATGAGGCTCCTTCATATTTTGTCATACGCAGAAATTGAATATAAAATGTAGACTTACTAGGAACCCTATTTAATAGATATCTGCGGTTCTAAGTGAATACATCCAAAATGTTATGTTTAGCCTTTACGCCACGACATTTTATTGTGGCATGCCCGATATAGTATATTGAGCACATATGCCGCAATTTTCGAGGAACTTTGCAAAGGGACCGGGACATTGTCCGATTCATCATACTTTCCAAATATTCTCCATCTCTATCGGATCTTACGATTTTCACTTTTCATCAAGTTGCTCTCAACCTCATTTAAATACCTCAGGGCATTTATAGATTCGATTCTTCATGCGGCAAATAGATATACCCATAACGTGAAAAATCATCTACAAAGGTGATAAAATATTTTCTCCATGAAGGATGGATGTCACACTCCGTCAATAGCGGAAACACGAGATGTAACTAAGAAGGCACATTGCATAACATCATAGATTCATACCGTACATTTTTTCAACAAGAGTTACGGTTACAAAACATTTCGGATCTCATGGTGAACTGTGTAATCTATCAACTTTCTCTTAGAGATGGTTGATATTGAAGAAGGAGACCTCTCCCTAGTCTCCACATAGGAAAACCAAAGTGCGCTATTGAGTCTAGAGCCAAGAGGTCATCCATAAATCTCATTAGGACACACTTTCAATATGCTTCTTGTTTACATACCGTGAAAAATAAGAAAATATATATTAAGAGTCCTACGCATTTTCCTTGTGGTATTGCCAAAACATCCGAGTGATACGTAAAGTGTTCACAATGAAGATGGAAATCCTTCTAGAGCTAACATCAAACAAGCTTTTGGTGGGTGACATGTGAGATCCTTCATGGATCAAACTTGTGACAACTGGAAAACAACGATGGGGCGATTCGCTTTTGAATCAACCTTGTTCTAGTGAAAGAGTTGACGTATACTTTTGGAAAACCCTTCGATGTGCTCAACAATTATTTTCAAGCACATCGATTGCGCATAAATTTTCAAACAAAAGTATTTGTAATTGAAACGTGATTTTGTTCATAAAACTTTCGTCGTATTGCAAAAACTCTTTATTCAAAGAATACACGATTGTTTTTCAAATCAATTTCTCATAAATTAGTGAATCCAACTCATGGATCACTCACCCGTGTTGTCTACTTTGATATGCTCCGGTTTGAGAACGCCTAGTATAGCTGCGAAACCCGGTCAAGGAGATTCTTAGAAAGTCTACCCGATCACAAAAGATTTATACCGATCAGCGAGGAACCGTGGTTCTTGCAACCCTATTCAATGTAAGTGAACAAAGATACTTTCGTGTGTTTATTGCTAATTGTTGTTTGCGTGAATTTCCAACAGTTGCGGTGATGGCAAATGAGACGTCAATTCATAACCACATGCTCACACTTCACACTCATAATCAAAGAAATCATGATAACTAAAAGACATACAACAATTCTTCCGCAACTCTGATGCAAAATATCATGATCCAGAAAATTGTGAGCATGTCGGTCCGAAAATCACAACATCACATGGAGGCGATACAACAAAGGATAATTTAGAGATTTACGATGGCTGTTGATCTCGAAGAAAGCTCAAAGATCACCCAAGCCAAAGGAACAATCAAAGATCACTATTGGAAGTACAAAGATTGTGGAATTTGAAGAATCAAAGACTACAAGCTAGGAAATTAAATTCATGTGATAGAATGCTAGAATTCAAATTGTAATTTCGGGGTGACCTCCTTAGGGAAGATTGTTGGGATTACGAAAATCCATATTAAAGATTCGGTCACCCCGCTGGTCACCCTCGAGTATCATCTAGCACTAGTTAGGTCGTATCTTGTTAATAAACATTTAGTTTAAAGTATCACCGAGAGTCGGTCGGGTCTTTACCCATCATAGCACGCTCCACACCCGTAGGGGCGTTTTGTGTAAGCTCTATAAATACCATCTTCCCAAAGACGGAAGAGGGTTGGAACTTCATTTGGTTACAACCTAATATCGCTACTTTCTCTCACTAGAAGTCTCTCATTCTCCTCTCTCTCTCTCTATACACGGCCAAACCACAAAGACCATATGTGTTTATGTTAGTTAGTATCCTACAGTATTGCTACGAGAGATAAACAACCAATGTGATGATAATAACAAGAAAAGATAAAGTGTAGAAAAATGATACTTTAAATCTTTTGAATGTGGAAACTCAAAACACACAAACAAGGATAATCTTGAGGCATGTGATGCTCAGTTTCTTTAAGACAAATTTGTTCTACGGTGCTTGAGAATCGCGAACGTCTATCTCTCGTGATACAATAACAATGCATAACTTTGGTAGCACAATGAGAGTTATCGAGGCGAACTAATACGTGCCTTTCCTTTATTACGAACGGATACACAAGAAAAATATGAATGGCAACAAAAAGAGAAGAGTGATCGAGTTGTGTTTTCAGTGTTCTAGAAATGAGAGAAGATCTCTCAATATATAAAAATATGGTGATGAAAGAAAACGATCAAATTAATAATTACACTAATGGTTCATGAACGCAAATTAAATTTGGTCGTTACACTTAACCATACATCAACTATACTGTTAATTCTCAGGGATTTGATAACCATCAATTGTCATTCAAACCCATTATATTTATATCTGTAACATTTATGATGCATACTAAGCGGGTACAAATTATGGAACAAATGTGTTATGTTGAATTAATAATGGTGAAGTTAAGTTGCTTATGAAATTCATAACTTTTATAACATGTTTTATTTGCTCCTTCTAATATATAATAACAGGTTAGGTAAATGATAGTTGATCAATTAACAACTCGTCTTTTTTTTTTTTTTTTAATGAAGTACATTATTTATAGAATACGAAATGAATTATATAAATTATTCGTATGTCGACTAATCCCAAATATATATAAGCTAAATGTCACAATCATTAGATCCAACAAATCTTATTGATATCAACTGGAAGAAGTGAAGAACAATGCTACTGATTTGTAATTTTGTATTAAGGATGAAATATGGTTATGCATCATTTGACCACTACCGTGCTAGCAGTGGTTCTCGCATCGACGTGGATGCGGATACTCGTAATTTAATTTTTTGGATAATAATTTATTTTATTTAATGCGTTTTTGACAATAGCTTTACCGATTAGTTTAAAAGTTTGGTGAAAATTTGCTTAGTTTGTATTATTTTGTTCGCTTGTTATTTGTGCTTAGTAACTTGTTTGGTTTGTACAATGTATTCGTTTAATTGTATTTTCATTAAAATTGGTTTTTAAACTATAATTAATTAGCAACTTTGTATAATTGTATTATGTATTTTAATACTTGTATTTATCATTAAATGAGTGTTTTAATAATGTATATTAATTATGTGTCAATGAATTGTACAAATTGCATTGACACTTTTATTGCTTAATTTTAATATATTTAATGTAAGGAAAGTTATTCATCCATTATAAGATAGTAAGATAATATCTTATATAAAAGAACACACAATTTGATCATACACCGCCACAACACCCCAAAAATTTATAATCAAACTCGTTAACTATATTATTATCCTATTAATAATGTATATATATATATATATATATATATATATATATATATATATATATATATATATATATATATAATGAGGCATGAGAACTACTCATACAATGTTTACAATTAATTGATGCATAATTAATATAAATTGTGAAATACCCTTTAAATGATAAATACAAATAATTAAATACATAGTACAAGTCATGTAAGTTGTTAATTAAGTAATACAAAGCTATAAACACATTAGCCAAGATTTTGAACGGATACGAAATCACTGGTGCTCGATCTAGTACGAAATGCTTTTCACATACAAGGCAGATAACGGATAAAGCGTTAGACTTACCAACCCTTCACATATGTAAATCATTAGTGATAGGGTTGGGACGATAGACCTAGTGCTTCCCTACGCTGGACGTTGCACAACTATTAATCCCATCCTCCAAAATTATTTGAAGATAAAAAGAGCATATTCTAAGAAGTATACATATTATTGCTTGTTGTAAAACTTAAAAGAACACACTAAAAAATAACATGCGTTCTACGCATTCAACAACATTTTCATTTATGACTTTTATCTCGCTTTAAAATATTAACACATATATATTTAATTTGTTTAAATAGAGATTTGGGGTATTATACATGTACCCTTTACAAAAAAAAATATATTTAGTTTGTTATGCTAAGCTAAACAAATTGAACAAAATTGCATATTAACTAAAAATATGTACTATAACATGCATTAGAAGATCCATCTAGCAAACAATATCAAAATTAAAAACCTTTTGGTATTACAAAACAAACACTAAAAGTTATAGATTTGACAAAACAACAAATAAGTTTACTGAAAAAAAAAGCTAAAAAATTTAGACCTAAAATAAATAAAAAACATTTGGATAGAAATAACTATACTCTTTATGTTTGTGTGTAGTGAGGACTTTTGATGGTTATAAGGTTCCAGATTAAGTTGTTTGTTATAGCATGGTATATGTTGTGGTTGGCGGCTGGTGTTCGTAACAGCTAATAACGGTAGTTGTGGTGGCTAAAGACTAGGTTTAGAGAACTAGAAACATTGTGTTTTTTTTTCTTTTTTTTTGCTGGTGTATTTTTTTTACTTGAGATATTAGGCTTTCAACGATTTCAGTCCTAGCTCAACTAAAAATTTAAATGAACATCTCAATTTTAACTGAAATTTATCTTTAATATTTAAAGTTTCACCATTTTACATATAAAAAAACATAGTTGTATGTTTTCAACCAAAAAATTATGAAAATAATGTGACTAATATGTAAAAGCAAAAAAAAGTCGAGTATTTAGAAACAATATTACATTTAATGATTAAAATGCGTAAATTTTCAGACCGTATAAATATAATCAAATTACACGGTATTCTACTTACTTTTAACATACTTTGACTTCATGCCTCAATAATATTACCGATAATCATCTTTGAATTGCTACAACATTATGCAAGTATTTTACAATTTTTATACGAATTTCTTTGATGTTGCTTAAAGTTACTCAAAAATTAAATTCTTGTTATCCAAGATTGAACAATTATCTTCGTCGTAATTTATATTGCATGGTATCAACCGTCGCAGCGACATCGTGTAACCTTTTAAGTTGTAGAAGAACGCATTTTTTTCAAGTGTCCCTTCATTGCGTGCACTTTTTTTTGTGTAGAATAGCAATGTACTTTCCATAAGTGTCCGTTCTAGTACGTGTACTTTTTTAAGTCGTAAAATAGCAATGTACTTTTCATAAGTGTTCCAATTTAGTACGTGGGATGACGTACCAAATTGGAACACTTATGGAAGTAGGACGTACCAAATTGGAACACTTATCAAAAGTACATTGTTATTCTACAACTTAAAAAAAGTACACGTACTAGAATGGAACACTTATCGAAAGTACATTGCAATTCTACAGCAGAAAAAAAATACACGTACCGAAATGGGACATTTAGAAAAGTACGTTGCTATTCTACGACTCAATCCTTTTTTTTAATGCAAAGTTTTCTAAAACGAAAGCCCATTAATTAATCAAGCCACATGGGAATTTAATATTGTTACTAATCCCAATGATTAAAGAACCACCAACTATCTAATTACTTACCCTTTTGTCCTATCTAATTTTTCTAATCAATTATTGTGTTATTCATAGTGAACTTAAATGCAAGGCTAGGTAGATTGAATATTTGCATGTATATATTAATTAATGTTAGGAAACACAAACAAATTCAATAGCCATTTGCTCGATCAGAAGCACCATTTGTCATCATGGCCAAAAATGGAGATGGTAATCTTCACATTGCAATGTTTCCATGGCTAGCCTTTGGTCACATTATTCCATTTCTTGAACTTGCAAAGCTTATGGCCAGCAAAGGCCATAAGATTTCCTTCTTGTCAACTCCAAAAAACATCGATCGCATCCCTCAAATACCGAAATCCTTAACTTCTTCCATCAAATTCGTCAAACTCGATCTACAAAAAGTTGAAAATCTTCATGAAAATGCCGAATCCACTAAGGATTTACCATTAAACAAAGTTAAGTACCTCAAAATTGCATGTGACGGGTTCCAGGAACCCACACGGATTTTCTTAAAACCTCATCTCCAGATTGGATCATATATGATTTCGTTACGTATTGGTTGGGGTCATTAGCAGCAGAACATGGCGTTCGGACGGCCTATTTTAGTGTTTTTCCAGCAGTAATTCTCGGACATGCAGGTTACCCAGAGGCCATGATGCATGGACATGCAATACCAAGAGATTTTACTAAGAAACCGAGTTGGGTTACGTTTGAAACCAATGTTCGAGCGAGTCTTTATCAGCTTTCGAGGTATGTAAGCTCCGATGATGGTAATATTGTAAAGGTTTCAGACTCGCATCGCTTTGGAGCCACAATCCATGGCTGCGATGCAGTGTTTGTTAGAACTAGTCTGGATTTCGAACCAGAATGGTTAAACCTCCTTGACCAACTTTACAAAAAACCCGTCATTCCAACAGGGCTTTTACCCGCAACCACGGCGGCTGCAGAGAATGATACAAATTGGCAGTTTGCAAAAGAGTGGTTAGATCAGCATGAGAAAGGTTCTGTTGTTTATATCGCTTTTGGAACCGAAACTAAACCTAATCAATACGAGTTAACTCAGCTGGCATTAGGTTTAGAGCTTTGTGGTTTACCGTTTTACTGGGTGTTAATTGATCAACGTGGGTCATCAGATGATGAAGTTATTGAGTTGCCAAATGGGTTTGAGGAGCGGACATGTGGACGTGGTGTGGTGTGTAGGACTTGGGCACCACAATTTAAGATACTGAATCATGACTCAGTGGGCGGGTTATTAATTCACTCGGGTATGAGTTCAGTGGTGGAAGGGTTTCAGCTCGGTAAACCACTTGTGTTGTTGCCATTCATGTTGGACCAAGGGACGATTGCAACTTATTTGGTAGAGAAAAAGATGGCATATATGGTTCACAGGGACGAAATGGACGGTTCATTTGAACCCGAGTCCGTGGCTGACTCACTGAGTCTTGTGATGGTGAAAGAAGAGGGTAAAGTGTATAGACAAAAGGCTAAAGAGATGATGGCTTTGTTTGGTGACAGAGATGTTCAGGACAAGTGTGTAGATGACTTGCTGCATTTTCTTCAAAACTACTCAAAATAGTTGTTCCATAACATCTCCTACAAAAAGGACGATGTAAAAAATGTTCTTTAGCATCAAAGGCCTTTGGCCTAGCAATTAGTTTGATTTGTGGTTTATGCGACTTTTGGTTTGTTCGTGCTTCACGTGTTCATCATGTAATATCATATTTCTATTTCTTTACTATGTTGTGTATCTGTCTTTAAAAATTCTCTTTGTTTGCAGACGATTCACTTGTTGTCCCTAATTGTTTGATTTGTAAGATTCTACTGAATAATAATTGTATAGATCGATTGGTAAACTGTTTACGACACTTGTTCATATATGGTCCAAACGAACCTATCGTGATCTTCACCAACAAATATAACTGCTTGTGATCTTCTATAATCGCCTATAACCGCTATTCGGTTATTAACTATAATACTAACATATTCGCCCTTAAGCTTTACATATATAACATACTAGATACATAATAAAATGAGCAATGGATCGATTTGGTCCACATTCTCCCCTTAATCTCGATCGCTGCTTTGTCCTAGATCTTGAACTCCGAGCATCGCCACATAGTGACAAACCTCGCCTTGGCAAAGCTTTAGTCAATATATCCGCCTTTGTAGTTCGCCACCGACGTGTTCCACATTGATGTGTCCATTCTCACGATTCACGAATGAAATGGTAGCGAATGTCGATATGCTTACTTCTTCCATGAAAGACCGGGTTCTTGACGAGTGCTATTGCTAAAATGTTATCAATCTTGAGTGTTATTCTTTCCTCCTTCCAACCCGTTATTTCACTAAGTAGCCGCTTAACCATAAAGCTTGACATGTCGCTCCAATAGTCGCCATGAATTTCGATTCACATGATGAGAGTGCTACTATTGGTTGCTTTTAGTGCACCATGTAATAGGTGATTCTCCAAAATAGAATAATATTCCAGTAGTTCCTTTTCCCTGATCAGTATTGATTCCATAACTACTATCACTATAACCTGTAACTTTGAGGTCGCCGTCTTTTTTGTATATAATACCATGCTCCTTGTTTCCTTTGATATATCGAATTACTTGCTTTATTGCCTTCAAATGGTGATCTTTGGTTCTTGCATAAATCACGAGTAGTCCGACCGAGTAACTTAGATCCGGTCTAGTATGTAGTAGATACCGAAACATCCATAAGTCACGGCTAACTGGTTTCCATCGTCCGCCTTGACCAACTTTGTTCCCGGTCCATAGGTATCTTTGTGTCATTACTTTCCATCATATTTGCATCTTTCAAGATTTTGTTGATGTAACATGTTTGCTTGATTGTAATCTCTCCCTCTTTCTGAGTAACTTCTATCCTGAGGTAATAAGCCACCAATCCTAAATTGCTCATTTCAAATTTGTCTTCCATATGGGATTTGAACAAGTCAATTTTCTTCTTTGGAGTTCCCGTGATTATCAAGTCATCAACATAAACTCCAACTAGTAGTGTGGAAGCTTTGCTTTTCTTTGTGTAAACCGCTTGTTCGAGATTACATTTCTTAAAGTCCAATGACTTTAAGATTTGATCAAGTTTCACATTCCAAGCTCGTGATGCTTGCTTTAAACCATATAATGCTTTTGAGAGCTTGTAAACTTTTCCTGAACTTACTAGTTGTATGAAACCTTCGTGTTGTGTAACGAGACTTCTTCCTTTAATTCTCCATGTAAAATGCCGATTTGACATCCGAGTGATGTACTTGCCATTCATAGTATGCATGCTAGAATCAATCGAACTGCCTCATCCGCGGCAACTGGTGGAAATACTTTTTCGAAGTCTATTCCTTGTTCATGCACATATCCTTTTGCTACTAGTCTTTCTTTGTATTTGATGATTTCTCCTTTGCGTCCCTCTTGGTCTTAAAACCCATTTGAGTTTTGATGCGCGAGTTCGGGTCGAAAGACTTCCTTTTCAAAGAGCAAGCTTTACAACCCACTAGGCGGTGTACCTAATCGCTGCAAAGGTAGTATGGGTAAGCCTGTGGGGTTGATCGTTTTTAGGGAATAGAGATGCTAAAAAGAGATGTATGACGAGAGGCAAGGTTGAGGAGATTCTTTTAGTTTTAATATTTTTTAGGAAGCAAGGTAAATATATCGGGGTATAGGAGTGGGGGGTGGTACTTCTACTAGTTTTAACTACTAATTCTTTAAACTAATAACTAATTAAACTAATAAAAATAAAAGATAGGCTATGTATTGTAAAGTGTGCTCTTATGATGATTAAAAGTGTATTTACTTAGATGTTCTTACTCCCTAGTTATTCTTATTGGTCGGTTGAATTGTCACATCCTCTTCTTAATTGGTGCTTTGTATTCCGTGTGGTCATAGGGGGTGCCTAATTCCTATGTTCTATGAATTGTAACTCTCCTCTAGATTATCCGGGATCGCCAAATACCGTAGTATCTCCCCCGAATAATCTATTATCCTAAAGCTACAAATCACGCAATAAACACAACGATGGCTCAAGTGCACTCTCAAGCTTTTTGCTATTTAGGACGTTCAAGCTCGCAACAATTAAAAAAGAAGCCAGTTTTCCTTACTCTAGCGTCTACAAATCAAGACAAGAGACAACCTAATAATAATTAACAATTAGGTTTCATAGATCTAAGTAAACACAATAGTAATTTAGATACTCATGATAAATAAGCAAGCATACACACAAAAAATTAAACATAGGGTAAACATAATGATATGATGGATTAACAAACTTATCTTATGATGTAAAGAATAGTTTAGAACCTTAAAATCTGCTCAAGTCGGACTACACGAGTTAGGGTTTGCTCTCCAAAATTCTACCTACTCTAAATGCAAAAAAATTGAATTATATATATAGATTTACAAGTGCGACGGCGTCGTCTTTTGCTATTGACGCCATATTGTCGTTGCCTTTAGGGTTTCGTTTGGGCCAAGTAATCATTGGGACATCGTTAGTTGATGAGTGTGGCACCGTCTGTCTTCATGAAGGAAGTCGTCTTTAGATGGTTCTTGGGCGTCTGGTGTAGAAATTAAGGGAGACACCTTCCAGATATTATGCATAACGCCGTCTAGCTTTAGAACCTCTTTTTCACCGAGCCGCTTGCATTCTAATTAGAAAACTTTTGAGGATGGCGTCGCCTTTGGTTGGGACGTCAGCTTGCAAAACAACCTTGGATCTTGACTTTGTCTTTTCTTCATGTTTTCGCTCCTTTTCGTCCAAATATGCTTCATTCCAAGATTTTGCTTCCAAAAGACCTAAAATTTGAAAAGGAACGATTTTAAGTAGTAACGGATATAAAATATGTCGATTTAGGGCTTAAGTTACCTCTAAAATGTATGTTTTAAATCCTTATCAAGTCCTATTGCCTTATGATATGTAAGCAAAGTAGTAAGAGTCCATGTGTTATTCTTGTTAATTGAATCTAGTTCACCCATGGCCTCGATCCATTTCTTATCCGTTGATGCCTCCTTATAGTTACGTGGTTCTTCTTCCGTAAATAGTAGACTTTCAGTTTCAACTATACGCATTCGTGCATATACTACATTTAAGTCCTTGAAACCTCGTACTGGTGTATCAGTAAATCCTTTTCCTGAGTTCCTTAATGAGCTAGTAGTAGCATCTTCCTCCTTTGAGTGTGGGTTGTAAGTATATGTTAGTGGGGTAATTGGAGAGTTTGGAGCAGTAATTGGTTCCCGATCCTGATAAGTATCTTTATTGTTTTCTGGGTTGACTGATGTAGTATTTCCATTGTCGATTCCTTCTACCAAAAAAATTGTCCAAGCTGAGTCTTGTGCACTTGTTTCTTCTCAGCCGCTATCCCAATTCCATGGTTTTGTTTCCATAAACTTTACATCCTCGTCACATGTTTCCTTTTCCTTTTGGATCATATAGTCGCATGCTTTTGATCCTTCCTCTACGCCTAAGTAAATCATGGGTATGCTTCGTTATCCGCTTTTGTAAATGAGGTATTGTTACCTTGGCATAAGTCGTGCAACGAATATCCTTAGTTTTTCCAGATTTGGTTTTCATTGTAGAGTGCCTCATATGGAGTTTTATCCACTGTGGCTCTTGTAGGTACCCGCTCAGTAAGTAGATGGCGTGTCTAACTTCTTCCGCCTAAAAGTTTAGTGGCAACTTCATTGCTTTCATCATGCTTCTAGTAGTAGATAGCACTATTCTATTTCTTCTTTCCACGACTGCTTTTGTTGTGGTAAGTAAGTGTCACAATTGTCATGCTATACCATTTTATTTATAATACTTGGTGAATTCATTAGATGTGAACTCACCTCCCATGTCTGTTCTTAGCATCCTTAATTTTGATCTCATTTCCATTTCAATCTATTGTCTGAATTCCTTGAAAGTATTGAATGCCTGATCTTTCGATGTCAGAAAGTAGGCCCACATGAACAAAGTACAATCGTCCACTAACAAGAAAATGAATTCCTTCTCGGAGTATGTGGCTGGGCTTATAGGGCCACAGAGGTCTCCATGTATTAAATCTAAAGGGTTCTTCGATCTGAACTTGGCTTGACTTGGAAATAGAGTCCTACTGTGTTTTCCTAATAAGCAGGCATCACAAATCTATCCTGCATGATTTATTCTTGATATTCCTTCCACTAGACTCTTTCTTGTCATATTATTGATGTCCTCAAATTTTAGACGACCTAATATAGTGTGCCACAACCATGCTTGGTTATCTACATTTGCTAGGAGACATATGGGTGTTCAAATTTGTAACTGATGTCAGAAAGTTTATTCTTTGGCCTTTCAATCTTCATTAGCAACTTTTATTCTTGTCATGCAAAGTCGCTTGGTTTCCTTCCATGATGATTTTACACCGATCTCCGTGAGTTGTCCTAGACTTAGTATGTTGCTCTTGAGGTTTGGAATGTATTATACTGATACAATCTTTGTTTGTGATTCCTACATCCTAATAATATAGAACCTCTTCCTTTTATTTCTACATACGATCAATCTCCAAAAACACGCCCCGTAATGTTTTCATCAATATCCCTGAAGTGACTCTTAGTCCTCGTCATATGGTTACTTGCACCATTATCTAAGTACCAGATGCTTGCATCTATTGTAGTGTACTTTTTCGGTTAAATTTGTCCTTCATTTAATAGAACTTCTTCATGTTCAGTCTCGTATATTGCCATTAACAATGATGGTTCTTCGCCTTCTAAGGTTTGATTGTTCCTGCATTGTCGGCAGTTGATTGCAGTCCTATCTGAAATGTCCAAGTTTCCTACACCAGTGGCATTGTACTTTGCTCATGTCCCACATTCGTTTATTTCATTTTGTATTTGTTTTTGCTTTGTGAGTTGAGCCTTCCTCTTTCGAGTCATGTTTATTTATGTTGCTTTGCCAGTTTCCTTGTGAAGAGTTTGATCTACCTCCGCGATTGCCGAATCGCCTTTCTCTTTTCGAGTGTTCGTGGTGCGAATAGTAAGTTTTCATGGCTTTCTCCATGTCCTCATTTTCAAGTTTTATTCTTTCCTTAAATTCTTCGAGTTTTCCAATGATCTCATCTAAGGTAACCTCGCCAAGATCATCGTTTTGTTCTATGGATCCAACGATTTGGATGAACCGATCCGCGTGGAGTCTATTAGTTTTCATACCAAGAGCGGTTTGTCTAACGTTTTTCCTAATTATTTTGTCTTAGTGGCATAACCGTTTAGTTTAGCGGTAAATGCATCCACCGAAACGTCCTCCTTCATTTGGAGTAATTGAAATCCAGTCATCAAAGATAGTAGGCGTGCCTTTTGCACTTTTGCTTCTCTGACGTGTCTCTTCTTTAATGCCTCCTAGTTCTTTTACTGACTTACATGCCGCAACTTGTAGTATCACATCTTCGGTCAATGCTTTATATAAAAGGCGGTTGTTGCCTTATCCTTTTCTCATCTAATTGCGATCTTCCTTAGGTTCTATCATATCCCATAATCCATTTGCTTCAAGTATAACTTTAATTTGGATAGCCCAAACGGTGTAATTTGTCGGTTTCAAAATGGGGCATTGATAATGACAGATTGGTGCTACGGGTTTTTTTGTTACTAAGGCGCTACTAAGATCTTCACTAGACATGGTTTCTATTCGTATGATCTTCACTTTCTAAACTTTTTGGGGTTTTCCTAATAGTACAGGGAATAATTTTATACTACTAGTATAATAGAAATCTAGAAGATTTAGATTTCTAACCCGAGCTGCTGTGGATATGCGAGTGATCCCTTAAAAGAACCATTCCCAAATAAAAGCATCCTTCCCTTGTAGTTCCAATAAGCGTGTTGTAAAATTCCAAATGTATGACTTCCTTTTGTGTCGGTTCTTTGATGTCGCTACCCACAAAAGTTTTCCTCCCTTTTTGGTCTCACGCTACTATCCCCAATTATTTTTTTCTTTCCTTCTGTGTCGGTTCTTCCAACAAAAATGAGTTTTCCTCCCCTTTTTTTTGGTCTCACGCTATTGCTTCCCACATAAGTTTTTCTTTTCTTTATGTGTCGGTCTTCTAATAGTCAGTTTCTTACAGAAGTAGATCAAAATGAGTTTTCCTTGTGTCGTTCGTGTAGACTACTCCCACAAGGTGTTCTTCACCAAATCAATCGTTTGATTTGTTTATTATGTTCCTCCAATCGATCGTGTTCCTCTTCTTCTTCAAGGGTAGATTGAAGTTGATTTATTCCTTCAATTTGGTTTTATGTCTTTTCAAGAGTAGGATTGAAGTGGGTTTGATACGCGACTTCCGTCGGTTCTGGTTGTGCACTACCGTCTCCAACGTCTTCAATTGTTATTCAGGTAAGTTTTGCTTTGTTACCGTATTCCACCTTATCCGTAGATTTTCCGGCCTCCTTAGTGATTGTTCCAGTCACAATGTTTGGATTCGAAGAGCCTGTTTTGGCTCTGATACCAATTGTTGTCCCTAATTGTTTACTTTGCAAGAGTTTTACTGAATAATAATTGTATAGATCGATTGGTAAATTGTTTACAGACACTTGTTCATATATGGTCCAAACGAACCATCGTGATCTTCACCAACAAATCATAATCGCTTTGTGATCTTCTATAACTGCCTATAACCACTATTCGTTATTAACTATAATACTAACATATTTGGCCCTTAAGCTTTACATATATAACATACTAGATACATAATATAAAAGAGCAATAGATCGGGATTAGGTCCACATCACTTGGTATGTTGTAGCTTGTAAGCACTTTCTACAATCACCCCACGAGAAAAAGTGAATGACCCTAAGTTTAATATCAGATCAACCAACATCTTCATACTCAAACAATCCACTCTTTCTCGCTTTATTCTGCTAAAGGTTACTTGCGCCAATCACCTAATTTTGTCTTTGACTCGTTACAATTCATCTTCATCAAATTTTAAACAATGCATAGCCTTTACAATTACAGAAGACTATAAACGATGGTCAAAAACATGCATTTATGATATCCATCACCGTCTTTATCTGATTCTTCCATCATTAAACATGACAAAAAACACAAAGAAAAGTAGTTACGGAGTAACTGGCATGATAATGAATGAAATCGGTTAGGGCAGGCTAAACATAAGTCGCAGATGCAAAATGAAGTCTCAAAGTTGGGATTTTAGCAACTCTATCATAAGATGATATGTTAAGGTGAGCTATGGCACAATTGTTATACATTATCAGGGGATCTCTTTACTTGTAATTTAACAACATTCAGCCCATGTTGTTGGTCTATAGTCTTTTGTGACTTCTGCACTTCAAATACCATCATACTCTATTATCTACCATAAGCAAGCAACAATTTACTCCTTAAAGATAGCACAAAGAACAAAAATTAGATTGTACACATTATATTTCTCAAGAGAATAATAATTCTAGTAACTATGATTGCATTTCATTTAACCAAATATTTTGTATCTTGCAGTATTGGTGACTCATCCAACACTCAACACCAAATAAAAAACACACATGCTCTAACCAAAAGCATTCCAAAAAAAAGCCCCTTACATTAAGTCCATACCAAAGATCGCATATTAACACTAATGCTATATGCCTTAGCACTATTATTTTTTTTGGCATGTAGTATTGGGTTAATCCCAATCTGCTGTAAAGGAGTTAGAAAGTTAGTTACAAAAGTTAGTTAAGAAAACAGTTACACGACAGTTACAATCAAAGGGACACGACTGTTGGATTATACGAACCAACACAACCTTTCATTCGTACCCTTTCAACATGTAGAAATAGTTAGAACATGTATTCGAATAGTTTTGATGACAGATTTATAAACTTAGCATTTCAAGTAAAGATTAAATCATTTCTTTGTGTTTTGGTATATTTTAATCACGTTATAGATCATAGATCCATTCAAAAGGTCAACAGTTGGTATTGGAGCGGGTTTGGTAGCGTTAACCAAATCATCATATACCAAGTTCTTTTTCCTTGTTTTCAATCGAAGCAAACAACCTCTTCTAGGTAAAAAAATGTTTTGCAAAATCAAACGAAACACACAAATCAAAAGATATCATTTTCAGTGTGTTTTTCTTGAATGATATCAAGAGACCCCGTTTTGTCACCAAAGGATTAATCACATAAGTGATCAATCAACCGGCATCAAAGGTTTCATCTTAGTTTTATTTTTGCAAAAATTCTGTCAAGAACTACATATCGAAACAGAGCAAAAACAAATCCATTATAATCGTCAGGATTAAACACGATTTAAAAAACCGATATCTAATCGATTCAAAACAAGAAAAACCAATACCAAATATAGATAACACAAAAGTCATCAAGGGGCAGAAATCAAATTGATTCAAAAAACAAGGAACAAACACATCTGTTTTTCGAAGTATCAAACTAGGCACCTTTAATTGAATCACCACTTGATTCAATTGATACATGGTTCGAAAATCCCAAAATTGAATGAAAAACTAATTTCACACCAGAGGGATTACAAGCGTTCGAGAAGAACACACCAACCATGGAGAAGAAGTGGTTAACCAAGCCAAATACTCAGTGGTCAACCATCAAGAATCAGAAGCAGATTTTAGTCTCAAGAAAAAAAGAGACGTTTTTATTATCTCAGAAGAGATAAGCAAAAGAAAGAGACACACGAAAAATAATAGGGCACCAAAGGAACATAAATAAGGGCTAGGGTTATAATTACCCTTAAGGTACCAAAAATTACAAAAACACCCTTCCATTTTCATTTTTGATATTGTGTACATTAAAGTTTTGATATATATTGTATAGATTTTTTAGTTATTGCAGGATCGATAAAAACTTGTGATTTATGTGGTTCGGGGGGTCGGGGAAGCTCAAAGAATGAATAAGACATGGTACTGTATTGAAGAAAGGGAAGATGTGTGTGTTTTTAGAGAGAAAAAGAAGAAACCGCACACACCTTTATTGCAAATGTGAACTTCCTACCCTCCTAGTTGGGACTAGGAGGTGTATTTATACTACTACAAGCCTAACTTAGCGCAAATGACTAAACTAGTCCTTGCGTATGAGTAAAAGAAGAAACTAATGCAATTCTCGTAATGACTTCACTTTAGCGAGGCTAATAATCTCTCCCCAAGTGATGTCATACGGTAGTTGATTACAATGTTCCCTACAAGCAAAATTAAATAAAAACTTAAGCTCAGCAGCTCCGAGAATGTCTTCACAATCTTTAGACTTCATGAATCTTCTTAGTCGCCATCTCTTTACTTGCGAGAAGAACAATACGAGCAAATCTAATTAGGGATTAAATCGCCTTGGCACTCCCTAATTAGTGCTCTCCCCAAATTGAAAACCTTTCGATGAATTACCGAATCCAAGAAGTCTTTGATAATTAAATTAGAACCGTCTTTAGTCTTCTAACACGCAGTGAAAAATATAGAATAGACTGTCGACTCGACCTTCTTCAAGATTGTCCATTCGGAGGAATAAGATATCAACATCTTCATCTCACAAAATGCATTCCAGTTATCTTTCATATATCAATTCATCCCATAATGTACACATGAAATGATAACACCAAAGTAACAAGTTGAAACACTGATCATCTTGAATTTGTTGCCCGAAATTGCTGACGGTGGATAAGGAAGAAGTGCGTAGAAACAGACAAGAGAAGGATATAGAATCAGTCAATTTCTAACAAAAATCATTAAACAAACCAATAAGCCCGATCACCTGAACCTGTTGTGCGTCCTCAATGTACACATTTCTCTCCCCTGACGGTTATGATTTATCAGAATCAGCATGCAATTGTGTACATGAAGCATTATATGGAAGGACTCTATCATAAATCATATCAACCAGTGAGAAGATGTCGATAAACAATACCATTTGAAATTGTCTAACTCATTTCAACCCCCTGTATCAAAATTTAACGGCAGATTGTACTATCCTTGTGAAAAAGAACGGTGTACCCAATGTACAAAACCTCTTGACGTATCCTCAACTGCATGAGACACCAAAAGTGATAGCTACTTTGTGGGTAAAGAGAGAGAATCACAAAAGTAACTAGATAGCTAAGCCTTCATCACACTCAATATATGCCCAAACAAGTCATCTTCGCGAAAGGGAAGAAAGAAAAAAGACGAAATAAGTAAAAGCGCCCGTTAAAACTTCACTTCAAACCCAAATATATAATAAATCATCATCTTCGTGGTCACATTTGAAATTCATTGAAGACTTTAGCCATGGAATAATAACCTCGTGAAGAATTGTGAAACCAAAATACCACTCGTTATTCTAATTATTATCAAAACAAAGTATCTAAGAAATTTTGTGTCAAAACAAAATATTTCGGATATCAATTTCTGTTTTGATAATATCGCCCACCTTTCAATATAGAGTGATAATCACAATCTAGTCCAGAAAATGTGTATAATAGCTGAGGCGTAGTCCAATAGATATTTTCCAGGAGCCCGATACAAATGATATATAATGGTGTAATCCCAGACCATGCTTTTGGAGATGATATCTGGATCCAATACCACATGGTATAATATAAGTATTACCCTGAACACTTTTTTCTTTACATTTGACCTAAACACAACATTTTAGTATGTCCGCCTACCACATTCAAATTTGCTCTCAACATATCTCATCAAAAGAAAAAGTAGATTTGATAAATTTCATCAACAAAAAACGTATCTAACTCATATCTCATCTCATCTACAATCAAACTGATAATCAAATCTCACATCAATCGATCCATTCTCAATTCATCCATGCTCCTTCTCATATTTAATACGTCAATCCAAATCAAAAGGAAACACAAAACTATTTACCTTGTACAAATACGTACCCCTGATTTGTTCATTTTAATCTCAATCGGAATCAAGAATTTTTGATAAAGGCTTCAAGAATTGTTTTGTTTTCTCTAAACTGACTTGTTATTTTTCTTATCTTATTGAGTCGGATATTGATTGAAGACTAACTTCAACACTAGATCGATGATGGTATTTCTATTCGTGTATTTAATAAGTAATGTATTATCGTCTTGTGGTTTACACGGAATAAGGAAAAACTAAGATCGTTGTATGTGTCATTTAATTTCAGTGTCGAGTCTTACAGTTTAGATTAGGGATGTGAGGAGGATGGGATATGTGATAGAGTCGGAGTTGATTTGTGTTGGATTAGGATATGGCTTAGTGTTGGCGGTGGTTGACTTCTTGTTTTCACCATCAGTCTCGTATTCATTTGTCTTTTGGTTTTGTGACTTGGGATGATGTAAACTAAAGGCACAATGAGTATGGTATTTCGTTTTGAGTCAAGGTCAAACTATCAAAGGTCTTCATCTTCATCTTGATTTTCTATCTTAGGCGTAAAAGTTCTTGGTCATAGGGTCTTAGGCGTAAAAAAAGAGGGTTTTGACCTTCGTTGACTCTTTTCCGACCACTTTTCCGTTCATTTTTGATAAACCCGAACCGACTAAAGAAATAGCATCATTTTAACCTGTTTGACCATGAAACTTGACGAGTTGACCATGAAACTTTCGTGAGTGGTACAAAAAACAAATACAAGAAATAAGTTACCAAAAGACTAAATCTTGGACGAAATGTAATCGAACTTTAAACTGCATAAAAAATGATTGACTTTTTTTGACCAAAATGATACAATATTCTGAATAAACTGTTAACCTAAAAAGTTGGAAAAAAATTCCATATTCAAAATAACAAGGTAAAAACAGCTTAAACAAGTATTCGAGACCACACAAATCAATGAAATAACACAACCTGGCTCGTTATACCAATTGTAGGATCGATAAAAACTTGTGATTTATGTGGTTCGGGGGGTCGGGGAAGCTCAAAGAATGAATAAGACATGGTATTGTATTAGATAGAAGAAAGGGAAGATGTGTGTGTTTCTAGAGAGAAGGAGAAGAAACCACACACACCTTTATTACAAATGTGAACTTCCTACCCTCCTAGTTGGGACTAGGAGGTGTATTTATACTACTACATGCCTAACTTAGCACAAATGACTAAACTAGTCCTTGTGTATGAGTAAAAGAAGAAACTAATGCAATTCCCGAAATGACTTCACTTTAGCGAGGCTAACAATCTCTCCCCAAGTGATGTTATACGGTAGTTGATTACAATGTTCCCTGCAAGCAAAATTAATTAAAAACTTAAGCTCAGCAGCTCCGAGAATGTCTTCACAATCTTCAGACTTCATGAATCTTCTTAGCTGCCATCTCATTACTTGCAGAAGAACAATACGAGCAAATCTAATTAGGGATTAAATATGGCCTTTTGCTCTCCCCTAATTAGTGCTCTCCTCCAAACTGAAAACCTTTTTGATGAATTACCTGAATTCGAAGAAGTCTTTTGATAATTAAATTAGAACCGTCTTTAGTCTTCTAACACGCAGCAGAAAATGTAGAATAGACTGTCGACTCGACCTTCTTCAAGATTTTCCATTCGGTGAAATAAGATATCAACATCTTCATCTCACAAAATGTATTCCAGTTATTTTTCATATATCAAATCAACCCATAATGTACACATGAAATGATAACACCAAAGTAGCAAGTTGAAACACTGATCATCTTGAATTTGTTGCCCGAAATTGCTGACGGTGGATAAGGAAGAAGTGCGTAGAAACAGATGAGAGTAGGATATAGAATCAGTCAATTTCTAAAAAATCATTAAATAAACCATTAAGCCCGATCACGTGAACTTGTTGTGCTTCCTCGATGTACACATTTCTCTCCCCTGATAGTTACGATTTTTCGGAATCAGCATGCAATTGTGTACATGAAGCATTAACTGGAAGCAATCTATCATAAATCATATCAGCCCGTGAGAAGATGTCGATAAACAATACCATTTGAAATTTTCTAACTCATTTCAACCCCCTGTATCAAAATTCAACGGCTGATTGTACTATCTTTGTGAAAAACAACGGTGTACCCAATGTACAAAACCTCTTGACGTATGCTCAACTGCGTGAGACACCGAAAGTGATAGCTACTTTGTGGCTAAAGAGAGAGAATCACAAAAGTAACTAGATAGCCAAGTCTTCATCACACTCAATATATGCCCAAACAAGTCATCTTCGCGAAAGGGAAGAAAGAAAAAAGACGAAATAAGTAAACGCGCCCGTTAAACTTCACTTCAAACCCAAATAAATAAAAAATCATCATCTTCATGGTAACATTTGAAATTCATTGACGACTTTAGCCGTGGAATAATAACCTCGTGAAGAATCGTGAAACCGAAATACCACTCTTTATTCTAAATATTATCAAAACAAAGTATATAAAAAATTTTGTATCAAAACAAAATATTTCGGATATCAATTTCTGTTTTGATAATATCGCCCACCTTTCAATATAGAGTAATACTCACAATCTAGTCCACAAAATGTGTATAATAGTTGAGGCCTAGTCCAATAGAGATTTTCCACGAAACATCAAGCCCGATCCAAATGATATATAATCGTGTAATCCCAGACCATGCTTTTGGAGATGATATTTGGATCCAATACCACACGGTATAATATAAGTATTACCCTGAACACTTTTTTCTTTACATTTGACCTAAACACAACATTTTAGTATGTCTGCCTACCACATTCAAATTTGCTCTCAACATATCTCATCAAAAGAAAAAGTAGATTTGATAAATTTCATCACCAAAAAACGCATCTAACTCATATCTCATCTCATCTACAATCAAACTGATAATCAAATCTCATCATCAATCAATCCTTTCTCAATTCATCCATGCTCCTTCTCATATTCAACACATCAACCCAAATCAAAAGGAAACACAAAACGATTTACCTTGTACAAACACGTACCCCTGATTTGTTCATTTTAATCTCAATCCGAATCAAGAATTTTTGATAAAGGCTTCAAGATCCTTGAGGGTCGCGGGTAGGTATATGTCAATTGTTTTGTTTTCTCTTAACCGAACCAAAGAAAAAGAAAATAACACTAGATCGATGATGGTATTTCTATTCGTGTATTTAATAAGTAATGTATTATCGTCTTGTGGTTTACACGGAATAAGAAAAAACTAAGATTGTTGTGTGTGTCATTTAATTTCAGTGTCGAGTCTTACAGTTTAGATTAGGGATGTGAGGAGGATGGGATATGTGATAGAGTCGGAATTGACCTTCATCATAGGGTCATAGGGTCTTAGGCGTAAAAAAAGAGGGTTTTGACCTTCATCGACTTTCTTCCGGCGACTTTTCCGACCACTTTTCCGTTCATTCTTGATAAACCTAGAAACCGACTACAGAAATAGCATCATTTTTAACCTGTTTGACCATGAAACTTGACCAGTTGACCCTGAAACTTTCACGAGTGGTACAAAAAAATAGTCACAAGAAATAAGTTACCAAAAGACTGAATCTTGGACAGAAACAGAACTGGAATTTTGAAACTGCATAAAAAATGATTGACTTTTTTTTACCAAAATGATACAATATTCTGAATAAACTGTTAACCTCAAAAGTTGGGGAAAAAAATCCATATTCAAAATAACAAGGTAAAAACAGCTTAAACAAGTATTCGAGACCACACAAATCAATGAAATAACACAACCTGGATCGTTATACCAATTGTAGGATCGATAAAAACTTGTAATTTATGTGGTTCGGGGAAGCTCAAAGAATGAATAAGACATGGTATTGTATTAGATAGAAGAAAGGGAAGATGTGTGTGTTTCTAGAGAGAAGAAAAAGAAACCACACACACCTTTATTACAAATGTGAACTTCCTACCCTCCTAGTTGGGACTAGGAGGTGTATTTATACTACTACAAGCTTAACTTAGCACAAATGACTAAACTAGTCCTCGTGTATGAGTAAAAGAAGAAACTAATGTAATTCCTGTAATGACTTCACTTTAGCGAGGCTAACAGTTCAGTTACTTTCCTTATTTATAAGTTAGTATCTTTTCGAGATTTGGAAACATAATAACCTAGTGTCTACACTGCTTATTACTCCCTCCGTCCCATAATAATTGTCTTGTTTGGCTTTTTTTAGTCTTTCTTGTTCAACTTTGACAATTGATATTTTTATTTGTGTTATATAATACTTGATAAAAATTATATCAAATGAAAATACATTTAAAACCTAATCTATTCATATATTTTTTATCAAGTATTATATTACATAAATAAAAATATTTATGATCAAAGTTGAATAAAAATGACTTAAAAAAATCAAATAGGACAATTATTATGGGACAGAGGTAGTATATTGTTAGGAATAATTTTTAAGGAGTAATTAACCTTAGGTTATTCATTTTGAGAATATAAAATCTCCAAGGATAGTTTTTTTGATTAAAACTAGTCCCGTAAAGTTTTGACAGCCTTTAAGGCACAAAACAAAAGAGCTCGCTAGATATAGAAAATTTTGACACACCTTGTGTTAGAAATTTTGGAGATTTTTTAGTCAATATCCTTGAGATATGATGAAAGAAGGTGGAGATAATGGAAAGAAGGAAGTTAGTACAACTAGTACTACATCTCAATTCCAATGCCCGATGTTAAAACCCGCGAATTACTCATTATGGATTGCAAATCATTTTCGAAGCGAATGGTTTATGGGAAACAATAGAGTCGTCAAAGACGACTAAACCCGACAAGAAAAAGGATAAATCTGCTATTGCATACCTTTACCAAGCCTTACCCGAAGAACAATTGCTTCAAATAACAAAGCACAAAACCGCGAAAGCCATATGGGATGCTTTGAAGACTAGACACATTGGCAAAGAAAGAGTTCAATAAGCAAGATTACAAACACTCAAATCTGACTTTGAGTTGTTACACATGAAGGAAGACAAGACAATTGACACCTTCTCCATAAAATTAACAACTCTAGTAAACAAAGCCGCTAGTCTAGGACACACAATTGAAGATCAAACCTTAGTACGAAAACTACTAAATGTTGTACCCGATACGTATCTGCAAATAGTTGCAACTATAGAACAAAATTCTGACCTAAGTACAATGACAATGGAAGAAGCAGTCGGAAGACTTAAGACTTATGAAGAAAGAATTAAGTTTAAGAAAGGCAAACAAGTGGACAATCAAGAGAAATTGATGTTCACACGACATGAAGGTAGAGGAAAGCATTTTAAAGGACGTGGACATGGAAAATATAAATTTTCACAAGGAAAAAACCACGAAAAATTTAAGGAAGAGAAGAGAGATGGAGAAACATCTCAAAACAACTTCAAGAAATCAGGCTATCATACTAGCAAGATACTTTGTTTCAAATATAAAAAGATGGGGCATTTTGCATCTAAGTGTCCTCTAAGGACAAACTCAAGTATGCAATCTAATCTTGTTGGAAGACTTAGAACCAACCTTATTAATGGCAATATTAGAAGACCCAGATGAAAGGAAACATATAACAGAAGTTGAAGATCAAAAGGTCTCACTACATGAAGAAGATGTAGGATATAAAAAGACAAATATAGATAGTCTATGGTATTTAGACAATGGAGCTAGCAACCATATAACTGGAGTGAGATAACACTTCAAGGAATTAGATGAGAAGGTCTGTGGAAAGGTGAGATTCAGAGATGGCTCACACATAAAGATCAAAGGAAAAAGGTTCAATCTTAATAGAATGTGATGACGAGAAGCAAAGAATTATATCACACGTATATTACATTCCTTGCTTGAAAATAGTAAAGCTCCATTTCCCAAGAAAGCAAAAACTAGATCAACATCACTTTTAGATTTAGTATATGGAGATTTATGCGGATCAATCACACCACCGACACCTTCCGGAAAGAAATACATACTATTGTTAGTAGATGATTACTCAAGATATATGTGGGTATATTTCCTAGATACGAAAGATCGAGCATTTGTTACTTTCAAGGAATACAAGAATACGATAGAAAAGAAGTTAAGGACAACATTAAAAATGTTAAGAACTGATCATGGTGGAGAATTCACATCAAATGAATTCATACAATATTGCAAAGAAAATGGCATAGCACGACAACTTACCGCTCCTTACTCACCACAACAAAATGGAGTAGTTGAACGAAGAAATAGGAAAATTATGTCTACAACAAGATGTATGATGAAAGCAACTAACATGCCACAAAATTTTTGGGATGAAGTTGTTAGTCACGCTATATACATCTTAAATAGTGTTCCTACAAAAGCACTAGAAGACATTACTCCATATGAAGCAGTTAAACGAAGAAAACCAAACTTAGATAAATATAAGAGTTTTCAGCTGCATAGCATATGCAAAGATACCATCACAATGTTTAACAATGCTGGATGATAGAAGCAATAGAATGGTATACTTAGGAAGCGAACAAGGATCAAAAGCTTATCGACTATCTGATCCAACAACACAAAAGATATTTGTTAGTAGAGATGTGAAGTTTAAGGAGGATGAAGCATGGGATTGGAGGGATTACATGAGTGAGCACACTAACGATGAACCTGAGTGGAGTGACTTCAAAATAGAAAATCTTGAAGCCACAAATGAGCATCATGATCAAGACATCCAACCAAGTGACGAAGACAACGATTTCCCTAAAAATGATGATGATGATGATGAATATACAACATCAACAACAAGCTCACCTTCACATTCACAAACACTTCACACACCATCAACAATTTCATCACGAGTAAATCCTCAAGTTACACCAACTACCTCAGTACAATCAACCTATCAAAGTGATAGTGGTTCAAACTCAACTACAAATTAACATTCACACTTTGATCATACACTGTTGAGAGGTTTTAGAACATTAAATGACTTTTACGAGAACACCGAGGAATTATTACTGGCTGAAGATGAACCCAAGAATTACAAGGAAGCATCAAGCGATAAAAAATGGATTGAAGCAATGAAGGTCGAGTTAGATTCCATCAATAGGAACAACACATGAGAACTAACCACTCTACCAAAAGGACATAAAGCAATTGGCTTAAAATGGGTATTCAAGACCAAGAAAGATGCTAATGAAAACATAGTCAAGCATAAAGCAAGACTAGTAGCAAAGGGCATAAGAGCATGGCATATATTTTGAAGAAGTATTCGCACCTGTAGCAAGGATGGAAACTATCAGATTACTACTTGCCATAGCTACTAACAATAAATGGGAAGTACATCACCTCGACGTAAAATCTGCATTTCTACATGGAGATTTAAAAGAAGAAGTGTACTTTACACAACTCGAAGGATTTATAAAGAGAGAGAATGCTGGAAAAGTTTATAGGCTTATAAAAGCTCTATACGGACTAAGACAAGCACCACGTGCATGTAACATAAGTTAGACAACACTTTAAAGTCGTTAGATTTCAAGAAATGTGTACTAGAACAAGCGATCTACACGAAGGCATCAAAAGACTCAATACTACTAATAGGAGTCTATGTAGATGATCTAATCATCGTTGGCACATCAAAGAAGGAGATCGACAAGTTTAAAGCTCAAATGGAAGAAATTTTCGAAATGAGTGACCTAGGATTATTAGCTTACTATCTAGGAATAGAAGTCACACAAAGTGGATGTGACATATCAATAAAGCAATCCGCCTACGCAAGCAAGATTCTAAAGGAAGTTGGAATGACAGACTGCAACGAAACACCAATACCTATGGATCCAGAAACAAGACTGACAAAGAATACTGAAGGAACAATGGTCAACTGAACTTAATATCGAAGCTTAATTGGATGTTTAAAATATCTACTTCACACAAGACCTGACTTAAGTTATCCTATTGGATTACTTAGTCATTTTATGCAAGAACCAAAAGAGCAACATATGAAGGCCATAAGGCAAGTACTACGCTATGTAAAAGGTACAAAGAATTATGGTATCACCTACATGCATAATGGAAGAAACAAGATACAAGGTTTCAACGACATTAGTTATGGAGTTAACACTCAAGAAGGAAAATGAACTACTGGAATAATATTTTACTATGGTGATTCACCAATTAGCTGGAGCACACAAAAGCAAGCCACTGTAGCATTATCATCATGCGAATCTGAATTTATTACAGCAACAGCAGCAGCAACATAAGCATTATGGTTAAAGAGACTACTGAGCAGGCTTACACACTCAAAGGAAGAAAAGGTAACAATAATGGTTGATAACAAGTCAACTATAGAACTGATGAAGAACCCCGTATTTCATGGAAGAAGTAAATACATTGATACAAAGTAACACTTCATAAGAGAATGCGTTGAAAGATACAAGTTGAATTCATAAGTGGAGATTATCAAAAGGCTGACATACTCACAAAAGCACTACCGAAGATCAAGTTTCTAACATTGAGACAACTTATTGGAGTAAAAGATCTAGGATAAAGCGATTGTGATTAAGGGGGTGAATATTGGGTTAATCCCAATCTGCTGTAAAGCAGTTAGAAAGTTAGTTACAAAAGTTAGTTAGGAAAACAGTTAGATGACAATTACAATCAAAGGGACACGACTGTTGGATCATACGAACCAACACAACCTTTCATTCGTACCCTTTCAACATGTATAAATAGATAGAACATGTATTTGAATAGTTTTGATGACATATTTATAAAACTTAGCATTTCAAGTAATGATTAAATCCTTTCTTTGTGTTTTGGTATATTTTGACCACGTTATAGATCATAGATCCATTGAAAAGGCCAACATGTTGAAGTGGACAGTTATAAATCTTTATTTTTTTTTTGGCATGTAGGAGTGGACAGTTATAAATCTTAGTCTACATTCTAAAAAGTAAAACTTAATTGCTTAAGTTCCTGCATAGTTTTAACCCATTTCTTCATCTTTACAGGAGTATGATGAGAAAGGTAAAAACGTATAAACGGTAACTAAGTACCACAAAAAAGAATGAAAAACATGTCACAACAGGAATGATTGTCAAAGGAGTTGAAGGTGAATCAAAGGATACTTAAATACCTACAAATGCAGCTCATTTTTTATAGGATTTGCATTAGTAACATAGCTCAGCGTGTGGTAAACTCGATGCTGAACAAAAATGAATTCATGTTCATGATCTCTCTAACCAGTTTAATCTGTAAATAAGAAGAGAAGTTAATTAGACAATAGTAGATATGAGTTGTGACCTCCTTAAATAAAGTAATGAAGCATTGGAATAGTCATATCAAGATATAGCCGAAATAATACTACTTGTTATAAGCATAACAACAACGACAAAAATTGAAGATAAAATTCATATTAGCCATGAAAAAGATATCAATCCGATTACAAAAAAACACTAAAAAGATGATTATGTATAATGTATGCACTCCTTAGAGATCCAATCGTAAAAGAAGTAGTCCATTGTCCAACGCTAATAGTAGAAAATAGCAAAATATCCAAATGATAACTAAAAAAACTCTATCAATTCCACCATAATCCAACGCTTGTAAACCGTATAGTTTCCCTAGTAGCTACGGTCTTCAAAGGGTGTGATGACAATGACATTAGTGTAACGAGTAGCTAACACCAACAGAGCACATAAGCTAAAGAGAGAAAAAATACGCTAACTTTTTATCAAGCAATCGGATTACATGTATCCAAAACTAGCAAAGTTCCTTCAAGTATAATACCTTTTAATGTATGATTTAAAATGTACAATGAACTTGACTCAAGTCAACAACCAAATCTGATTCATGTTTTGAGCATGATCACATTGTTTTAATCAACTTAACAGATACCCACTGTCCTTACATCCAATTGTTCATCGATATACAAATAACACCTTTGATGCTTTGATCACCAAGCAGAACCTCCATGTCTAGTGTGGAAAGTTTGTTTCTGAATTTAGAGTGTATGTGTTGCTGAATAAGTCTTTTGTATGTGTGCTTGTTAAAGAAATGATACCTTGAGAAGATAACACGTGAGAGTAATCTAAATTGTTCCCTTAACGTGACTATAATTTTTATAACCCAACAGTGGCTCCTGAAACTAAACAAAATTTTCTAATCCATAACTCCATAGACAAAGAGTATAAGACAAACAACCACAATAGTATCACTTAGTAGCAATGTACACAATACACATGTATATGTTCTCCTAAATCATTGCTACACATGTAAAGTTTATACTAACACCGACTACAGCAAACCACCAAGCCAAATGAACCATTCGAGCTTTATGTGTGGTCTGCATAATGAACACGAAGTTTCTAACTTCTCATTTGAGACACTTGACAAACAGAAACCACACATCACAAGATAATTCAAAATTTCTATAAGTAAACATTCAGAAAGTTACATAAGTAAAAATATCAAATCAAGTAACTTCATTAAAAATATATCACATGTTAAGGTGCATATTGCAGAATTGCAGCCATCTGATCACATAAAATAGCACTTCAAAGCGCACAAAGAACAATGGCCATCCTTAAAATATAAACATGAAGAAAAAAAACAGGAGTGTGTTTTTTTGTTAAAATGTTAAAAACACCTATGAAAGTCATGTAGTGAATAAAGAACACCTTGTTAGCTTTTTTCCAAGCCATTGTTATCAAAAGTCAGTGGAAATAACCAACAATTGAGAAACCTATTGGATTTCTCATCAATCGTAGTTCCATCTAGAAAAGCATTGATACTCTCCTGTGTTGATTTTGGATACATATGGGTCGATAATTGCAGGGATCCCACAACTGCTTTAAGGTTCTTTATCAACATAGTACATACTTAAAATACTACTACACGTACGGACTTGTTTTATTATGTCGAACATCCTTATAGAACAGAACGTACGTCATACAGAAGCATTTGGTTTTTTTACACGCTCCCCTTACACCGTCTTCAAACCAATAGCTAATAGTTGAAAGTAGTTTTGTTAGTTTTTTGCTTATTTTTTGTGTAAGATATACAAAATTACGCACACATCAGTAAGTGCCTATGTATATGTACATCGATATATATATTAATGTGCTAATACAAATTGCTACGTATATCTATGCTTTTATTTGGACACAAAACTAGGATATTTACATCCAACGTAGAATCATAAGTAAAGAACTGATAATGTGTCCAGATACAAGCTTTCATGCTTCTCAATTTGCACTCTATATTACTTCATATCGTGTATCACTTTCGGCAATGATGTAAATAGGGGTAGCTTAAAGCACGACAACACAATTATCGATGACCTGCTAGTGTTTTATGTAATTCTAATTAATGATGTAACAAATTAACAAGTATACCCCGTCCCACCTTACAAAGTACGAGTTTCGGGTTTCCCCGTCAAGACTGCATTTTTGCCATCCCTACCACGAATACCAGCAAACCGTAAGAATTAAATAAGTTAGTAGATTGTAACTTTTAGGTAAATAATATTTTTTCACGTACAATTATTCTTTACTTTTCTTAGATTGATCGACAACTAATCATTTTACAATATATACACAACAAGTTTATCTCACGTGTATTGAGAAGGTTCTGAACCTATAACTATTTGGTTGTGGAGCTTGTTACACTATATAAAATACTATTACGACAAAAGTTCTTTGGTTCACGTGAAAATTGTAAGCATATGAAAGTTTATATGGTAAATTACAAAAAATGTCTATGTCATTTTTGCAACTTATGTCACTCCTAAACATTCCAATCAACAAGTAAACATTATGTCAACATGGGTTTCAGAAATTATTTCATTTCTTGCACTCAATCAAAGAACTCGTCTTTAGACCCCACTAAAAAACAGGCCCCCATCAAACCAACATACACATAACCTAAGCCTAGACTAGATATTAGACAATCAAAACATCAATAATTTTTCAGTGTGTCTCATGTGTTGTAGAATAGTCCAAATACATGATCGAGGAACTTGAGAAGACATTCGGGGTAAGAAACTAATGAATATTGGTTTACGTTCATGAGAGTTTTAAGGCCAAATGGTATTAGTTTCGTGATAACAGACCGATTATAACTGGAACATGTACACGAATCGGTTAACAAGCTTGTGATCCGTTTCTTCGACATTTAGGGGTTTTAACTTTTAAGACTATTTTGTGTCGTCTAAGAACATAGTATGTGTTGTTACGTGTGAAGTTTTACTTTCAGTAAAACCATCCTATAAGTATTGGTAAAACTGTTATTGGTTAAATCCACTTTACTGTTTTAGTTACATGCATTCCATAATTTATTTAAAAATATGGATACATGAAACAGGTATGTTGGTCTTCAAAAGGTTAAAAGTGTACATGAGGGATGTTGTAGAGAAAAATCAATGAGTTTAACAGCCATATATGTCGCGTCTATTCTGTGTTTAGTGACTTTAGCCTTGCATTACATAGCACACGCTAACAGCTAAGCCAGCTTCCGAGTTACACCTGATTATAAAGCCTTGGCCACTTCGAGGGTGGCTTTATCAGCTAACATAAAATTTATTATAAATCTCCAACTCATTACTAAAAAGGTGATTCATCTGAACACATCAGAAGAGATCGATAACGATAAACTAGCTTGATTTAGCATACAAACCAAAACGCAAAATTAACCAAATTACTGATGGATCATCCATTAGATATTTTATCATCAGGCATCATACAGCAAACGACGGCTGATAGGCGTATTTGACAATATCACTCAACCGCAAAGTCGTTGTTTAAGTCCACATAGATTGTAAATCCTAAAAAAGAATTCTGTTACAAACAGCGAAATCTTAACAAGTACTCAAATACCTAAGATCAAGATTTAACTTTTAAAAATGTACATTTGTATAACAATTTAGCTAGGTTAGTGGTATATCCAGATAAACGTTTCAATCAAAGTCGATTGCCCGTTTGATCCCACCCATTGATCTTCCATGACCATATATCATCTTCTTATGAGCTTCATCAACCTGGCCTTCTTTTTCATCATCTGAAAACTTAAAAATTTAGTTATAATAAAGAGTATTGAATTAGTTATTGAAAAATGCTAGAGCCACAAACAAATTTCCACAAAGAGCTCCCACAAAATGAGATGGCATGCCATAATTGGGTTATAAATGGAAAAGAGAGAAACTACAAAATTATGCTCAATCATGGATTGACATTATTTTGTGAATGTTGCGATGGTTTAGTTTAATGGTTCTATCATCGCTCTTAGTTATTTGGGGATAAAAATAATTGCAAATTCAAAAGAAAATAATAACGAGATGAAAATGAGGGTATATTAGTTATTTTTCGAAAGTTTTGACCTTAACTAACGGAAAAATAACGAACGTTAGTGAAAAGGACATAATTTGTTCAAAATTAAGTGTGAACAAGAATGGCATTTTGTAATAAAAGTTTAAAATACATATAGTGCAAAAAATGAGATACCACAAAGACAATTTTTGTAATTTACCTAAGTTTATAACGTAATCAACAAAGGGTTAGGTTATTTGTACCCCTTTTTACAAGTGGTACCCTTGATTTTTTTTGTTTTTATTTTTTTTAATTATTTATTTTATTTTTATAATTTTGTTTATATTAAGAAAATATAAAAATGAAAGTACAAAATGTAAAATATAAAGTTTAGACTAAAATACACCGTTGGTCCCTAAACTTGTATCGGAGGATCGCGATGGGACGAACCACGCACTTTTCATCGCTACCGTCCAAACAAGCACTCCATTAAATGCCGATTAGTCCCTTGACCGAGTGGGACGGTCAAACCGAGGGTATTATAGACCATTCACTTTTTGACCCAAGCTAGTTAAATGTAACCCAACCTTCAACCATATATGTATGAACGAGCAAGAGTGAACCTAAAATACAATCAACACACATTCTTCCCAAAGCAAAAGAAAACAATAATGGCACAAAACGATAAGGGAAGGGTTTGTTGAGTTCGTTGAGAAAGCAGATCGCAAATGAAAAGCGTTTGGGTGTTAAGAAGGAGAAGGAAGAGGATGACATCTTGTTATCAAAGTTTAACGATTTGGGAGAAAGGATTACAAAACTGGAAATTTTGTTTAAATATCTTAAGGAAAGGAAGGAAAAGAAGGAAAACGATGATAGGGAGAGTTGTGGGTCTAGCTAAGTGTATGTTTAGATGATAGTAAACATTTGTAGTTATTGAAATCGATGAATAAAATTTTGTGATCTTATTTAAGTAATTGTGTTTGAAATCGTTTTGCATATCTTAATAGGTTTGACTTACCCAAGTTACAATTTGTTGGTTTTCATAAGTTTGTTTGACTTTGGTAAGTCAAAATTCAAGATGTTACAATACACAATTGTCAATACATTATTGTTTATCGCTAAAGCGTTTGCCTTTTGAACCCGTGTTTTGAAACCACCGCCTCTAATTTTTCTCGACACGGGTGTTTGGTTTCTTTGTATGACTTTTTTCGATAAAAGGGCCGTTTGGTTTAGCCGATACAAGCGGATGTTTTATTTGATACATTATGATTTAGTGCCATAGTATTTGCATTTTCACCACATCTTTTTAAACCATTGCCTTTGCTTTTCGATACAAGGGTGTTTGGTTCTCTGATTAAAGTTTTTTGATACAAGGGCCTGTTTGGTTTCTTCGATACAAGGGCTGTTTGGTTTTGCTTATACTAATAACACTAAAATACAACCCATATCACAATACAATGATTCAACAACACATAACCCAAATGATATTTTATCATTAATAAATTTCATTAAACATCATAACCAACTACATCAAATCTAATTTACATACCATTTTAGCAAAACTATCACCTAAAAGACGCCTTTATCTACCCCATGGAAAACCAAAATTCGTGCATTATGTTCACCATTTTCTTAACAAACTCTTGGTTAAACCGAATACCTTCATCTGCTTGACCAACAACTGTATGAGTTGGGCAAGTTGGTTTGTGTGCCTAGACTGGATTTTGTTCGCCGCATCCACACGTCAAGCGCAATTCCACGAGATCCCGAGCTTGATTCTCTTGTATCGCCTCCCTACGGTTGATGATTCATCTTCGAGATGGCAAGACCAAGAAGTAGCTCTTAGAATCCTTCTCGCGCCTCATCTTCAAACCAGATAGCCATCCGATCATTAAGATTTGGCGAATCACCACCTCCATGAGTTTGTTTAAAATGGGAAATCGCCATTGGAAAGTTGTGTGTGTGGAAAAGTGGTAAATGTGTATCTCGTTTGGTGTGCACTAGTTAATATCGTCTCGTAAGAGACGGTGAAGGTTTAATAGTTTCCTTTTTTCACACTTGGTCCTTGAATTTGTGTTGGTTGCCGTTGTCAATTTGTCACACTTAAAACTCCGCCCAATATTCACTTTAGGATACACAATTGGTCCCTCAAGTTGCCAACTTCAAAACCATTAAGTTTGACTTTGTTAAGTCAAACTTCTAAAACATGTCAAATTATCAATTCACTCCAAAACAAATATTTAGTAATGGTTTTGCAATATTGACTTTACAAAGTCAAATACCATTGTATATATTATTGAACATTCCAATAGCCATCCTCATCATCAAACTTCAAATACCATTATGACTTTTGCACTTAATGTTCCAAAGGTTTTCAATCCTTCCGACATTAGAACTCTCGCTCACAGTTAACCCATTCAACATTTTTAAGTATTGACTAACTAAAGTAAACTGAAATGCGCTTTACTTGCTACAATCAAATAAAATGCTAAATGAAAGTTTGACTTTCGAATGTCAAACTTTCATCACCTAGAATACGCACAAACAACAACATATGAACAATCTAATTTTAAGCAAACCATATAACAATTCATCGTACAAAATTACTAAAACTATTTTGAAACATTAATTGTCCAAGGTATTCAACCCAAACTTAAACTACAACCAATCAAAGAAATCAACCACTACCGGGGAAGCTCGGGGATTTTTCAACTTCACTTCTTAGCCAACTCCCAGTTGTTCCTGGTATTTTCATTCCATCATGACTCCTATCGCTTTGCCTTATATTGATTGTCTTAATCGACCGGAACAAGCAAGTATACACTTTATTAAAGTTATTTCATGCTCGATCCGGGAAAAGCTCAAACACCACCGTCTGAAGCCGCCCATGGTCGAATGTGTTTCTATCTACAAAGGAAAAATTGGGCAAAGGTAGATCACTAAGCGTGTTTGCGTACCGAAAAATCAAATAGTGTTGAGATACACAAACATGGCAATTTAGGAATGTTTTATTTGATACATATTCATTACATCATTACACTTACTCTCGTATCCAAGATTTTCAAATTCGGAGATGACCGAATCATTCCAATGGTGAACGCTACCATAACATTATTCCCAAAATCGACATCGGACGACTTAAGGTTAATCGTGGAAACAAAGGGCACCTTCATCCTAGGATTAGCTTCATGTATCAACTACAAGAAGTTTCTGATTAAATTTCATTCTGTTACCACATCTCTATAACATTATAAGTTGTAAACCGAAATTGTTCTTACCGTGCAATCACCAAAATCCAATGTAAGGGTCTCAAGATTTTGAAGTCTTGTCAAGTGAAGATATCGGATGTTGTGATTGTGGTCACAACATTATAACGACCTAATGACAAATGTAACTTCTTCAAATTCCCAAGTTTTGCAATATCCCATAGTCTCATCTCGTTAGTACTAGGACGATTCATTTTAAGAGACTCAGTGAGGGACAACCAAGAATAAAGTCCCAAATGTGCATCGCTTAGAAAATTGACATGAATCAATTCTAGGCTCAATAGATTTGGATAGCCATGAAAATATTCCAAAGTAGCCATAGCACAAACATGAAGTACGGATGTTTCAACTCATCGCGAGAGTAAAGTTGGGTTGGGAACGAATCGGGTCACCATACCGCTTGTAATAATCACTCCTCAACTCCATTGTCACCAAAACAAGAGCCACTCATGAATGTGTTCATAATGAAAGTTGTCTATTCCAATAATTGATCTTGGCTCTACAACAAAGACAAACTTTCTTATTGGACCCATAAGCCAATTTAGAATCTAGTAACAAGCCTACCATCAAACTCGTATGTTAAATAATAAAAGAATCCTCATCAAGTATGACATCGGTGAGCAAAGTCCACTTAGACCTCCGGTTTCTCGCTAAACTAGAGGTTCTCACCGCTCTAACAAAGGCAACCAATTCAAAATGTTAGTGATCACTTCATCGGCATGTTGGTAAAACGATCGATCGACATGGTTTTGTTGGAAGTTGGGTTGGTCTTTGAGTTTTGGAAATGAGGATTTATATTCTTGATTTCGATTTGCGTTTATCTTTTACGGATAATGTGGTTTTATGTGATTGGCAAAGTTGTTTGTTGGGTGGGTGTATTTGTTCGCGAAATTAAATCAACAGATCGGGAAGAAACGGCTAATATCCATACTCACAATTGGTCCCTGGGTTGAAGCTTGGGTCAAAAAAGTGAATGGTCTATAATACCCTCGGTTTGACTGTCCCAATTCGGTCGAGGACGAATCTGGATTTAATGGAAGACTGTTTGGACGGTCGCGATGAAAAGTCGTGGTTCGTCCCATCGCGATCCTCCGATCAAGTTTAGGGACCAACGGTGTATTTTAGTCTAAGTTTAATAAGTTAAAAGTATAAAACTGACAGAAAATACGGAACATAAACTGATAAAAAACAGTGTTATACTTTAAACAGAGTGAGTACGAATGATGTAAAAAATACACTAAATGCTGGGTCATGAGTACCAATAACACAATCCATCAACGAATTAACCTTTTTCGATGTCGTTTTTTCTTCAAAAATAATATCTGTGAAAAATGTTTGTTTTTATGCTATACTTTATAGCAATAATTCAAGCTGGCCCGGCAAGGTAGATATTTTTGCATTAACCTAATCATTCCCTTTTTAGCATGAGACCACCCTTTTAGTCACACAATGACAAACAGTCACTCGGCTAGCCCTTCATCAGATAAATCCAAAAGTGGCACTATTCTACAGGAACAATTCTAAAGAAATGTTATAATTGAAAATGAGAATGTGTTTAACAAGTTATACCAACTGTATTTAAGAAGATCAAGTTATTAACATAAATAGAATTAATAATTCCGAGCGTATTCTGTTAGATAATATATTATGCTTAGGGGTGTGCAGAATTCGGGTTTCACCCACAAAAACCGAAATCGAACTAACCGAAAAAAATCAAATCGACTTTATAACCGAATCGAATTTGCCAAAATCAAACCGAACCAAACCGTTTGCACTTTCGTGAACCTGAAAAAGTATTTATGTAAATCTTTAGAAATAAAGTCAACAATGGTCAACGATAGCCAATGCTTCGTCAACTCGATTCCTTGTCAAAGAGCTGTTGTTTTCGGCCATCGGCCTAAAGATTTATATCTGGTTGCTATCGTATATTTTCAACAACAAATTAACTATTATTTTACTGTTTTTTGTTTTGCTGTTGTTTCAATACTTGTCTTCAATTATTGTCGGATGTCTTCATTAACAAATTTATTATTGCTAAAAGGATATTAGTTTTTTAATCTAATCCGAGATTTTGTGATTTCGCCACTCAAATTTCGAAAGAATGTTAGATGAAATAGTATGTTCGATATATTAGGTCCGAGCCTGTGTAAAGACTTAAGTCCATTAAAATTGGTATGTAGTTTATCTTTATGAATAGTTATCAATAAAGATATAGTTCATACGATAATTTCACCATTCAACGTATTCTTAGGTGCAAATAAGCTCCATGATTTGTGGTGTTTGCCATGTATATTGTATTATTGCAACTTGATGTTTGAATATTTTTTTCTTTGTGTTGTGTTTTAAGATGTCATATAAAATTAATGATTAATCGAATCAAGTGGTCTCGTGGGCTTTAGCCTAATAACGATGATGACTTTTAGGAAAATAAACAAGTGGACTAGTTTTAACAAAAAGGAATGAAAAGTCTTTTAGAATAAGATCCAATTATATACTTTGGATATAACTTTCTTAATTATTAACCGGTCATGTGTTATTCAGGTAAATCCGATCTGAATAAGTCTTATTCTGGTTAAGCTAATCGGTTTTTGGAGAAGAAAAACCATACTCGTACCCCGACCCTAATAAGATTCGGGTTTTGGGTTAACCCGAATAAATCTCTAACGCAGGTTATTCGGGTTAACCGAAAACCCAAATTAACTCACATCTCTCGCCCGCAACCCGAACCTAATAAGAGTTCCGGTTAATCTGGTTAACTCGAATAACCCGTATAAGGGCTTTCAATCGGTATAACCCTACCCGAACAAGCTTCTTCGGATACGAATTAGGTCGTGTTAGTCGAATTCGAGTATTTTTAACAACTTTACCCGTCACCGTTAATCAACGAATATGCTAAGCGCAAACAATTTTAAAGTGGCCACTTCAACTTTATCAGAAAAAGAAAAGAGTTTAGCAGATATTTTTATGTGAAAGTTTAGGAAGGATTTCTAAAAGTTTAATGACATCATTTTAGTGTAATGCTTAGGCACAATTTATATGTGTAACGTTTATAATCCATACAAAGAGGGTACAAATTATGGAACGCATGCGTTAAGTCAAATTAATAATGGTGAAATTAAGTTTGCTTATGAAATTTACAACTTTATATAAATATTTTATTTTATTTGCTCCTTAAGATATATAATAATAACTTTTCAAAAAAAGATATATAATAATAGGTTAGGTAGATGTTAGTTGATCAATTATCAACGCACTATTTTTTAATGAAGCACATTATTTATCGAATGCGAAATGAGTTATGAATATTATTCGTATGCCGACTAATCCCAAACATATAAGCCAATATCACAATCATCAAATCCAACAAATCAGATTGATATTAACTGGAAGAACAATGCTAGTGATCCAACTATACATTGAAACAGAAAATATGTTATTCCAACTGTCTAGCTTCTATTTTTGTCCCACGGATGACGTCATATTTACGTATAGTATGTAAATCGGTTTAAGAGATGTGATTCGAATGATTTGCCCTCTATTTATAGAGGCAAGTAGGGTTTAGAAATAAATCTTTGAGGGTGAACAACGGTGTGAGTGAGCCACATGTTGATCCTCTAGGGAGCAAACAAGGAGGATAGGTGGACTATCCTTCTTGGCTCGTACATAGTGACGCTTGTCGTGCGTTCCCACCGCAGATGTCGATGGTAATCTTAACCGCTTGTGGCGGTTGGGGAGCAATATTACTACGTGCTAAGTGTAGTGTGATGGGTTTCTCCAGGATCGACGTGGCATGGAGAATATCCGGCCGCTATCAACTGCTTATTGACAGCCTCGGCAATGAGTTTGATTCGAGCGTGTAGTGGTTTTGGGATACTAATAATGCGTTATCAAATATTGAGAAAAAATCATGTATTGTTAACATATTTTGGTACAAGTGAACTTTGAAACCTCAAATATCTAAAGGAATATACATTTTGAAACACCTAAACCTCTTAAGCCCTGTCCGGTTTCATACATCATCATAATACGTGATCAATATATAACCGTCAAAGATCATAGTATGTAGTAAATATTAACCTGTATTATTTTTTTACAAAGGTTTAAAATGTTCTAAGTATTAGATAGAGATGTCCATAGTGATCTTTATCATAATAATCATATTTTGCCAACTTCTGCCCAGCAGAGTTGGTTAGAGATATTATCAAACGCGAGAGGCCCAGGTTTGAGTCTCCTCATGGAGAGTTTTCCTTTTGAGTGGGATCTATGGTGGTTCGCCCACAAATGCGTAGATTCAAGACCCATAGGAACTAACATCTAGGTAAGTATGAAATCGAATCACTAACTATAATATTATACTAACTCACCCTAAAAATAAAATATTTTAACGTAAAGTAAATTGACTCGAGACAGTCGGATTGATATATTTATATCTTTATTAATTAAGAATTAGTGTAGGACTTAAGACATTGATGACAACCATTGGCATGTTTAATATAATTTTCTTTTAGCTAAAGTCAGCTAACGCATGTTTTGTCGTGCATATGCTAGACTTTTGGTGCTTTTAAGTAGTATTATACTCGTATACCATCTTTGTTTATTGCCACAAATTTAGCACTTTGAACATGGAGCCTAAATATCATCATATAATTTAGAATTTTTTAATTTGATAAAATAATAAGCCGCCTATGAAGAAAGAAATTTAGGTTAATTATCACTATGGCACTAAAGGGCAGGTTAGTTAGTGGATTTTGATTGAAAGAAATGGATAACGAATTTTGAATCAGGGTTTGTGACCTTACAAATACATGATGCTAAAGATTCCAACATTGCCATTACCTTTTCTAACATAATATTGCATAAAAAGTAAAATAAAGTAAAACACAATCATCTAAAATAATGATAACAAAATAAATTCTCACAACTACCATACAACCATTCCTTACTCATTCCTTCATTTTAGATCCTCTCTATCTTCCATACTTTCACAATTACTTAACATTATAGTGACACTAACACTATGTTCTTCACTTTTTATTTGAGAGAAATAGAAAATGGTGAGAGAAAAAAATTGTTAAAATTTGTTGGTGTTTTTAGTTGTAAGAAAAAAAACAGACTAAAGTGATGAGAAAATGTTATTGACAATTATGCCATCGATCATATATTTAAGAGATAATTACCTCAATACATATCTAACTTATCATTTTTGTTATTGTGTTAACGTCCTTTTATTTGTTATTATAACACAAAGTTTTGAATATTCAGATCAGTGTATTTTTGCATGTAAAATAATCATTTTACCCTTATAGTTTGTAATCACTGAAAGGTAAAGGGTTATTTCACATACACAAAATACACACAATAGTAGAATTCAAAAATTTGTGTTATAATAGCAAGAAAAAATATGTGATACACACAATAACAAAAGTGTCAAGATAAACCATTTTTAATCAATTATCCTTATATTTAATTGAGGCTAAAGTTAGATTAAATAACGGACAATTTCGTCACAAAATTGTATCACTTTTATTCCTCCATTTTCATCTCGAAAGTGACGTGGAAGTTTTGACACAAAAACCCAACTATTTCCCTCCTTTCTCACACTTTCCTTTTACATCCAAGGGTCATTGTACTTTTTATAAATGTTTAATTTGGTCATTGTACTAATTTTTTGTTCATTCAAGTCACTCTACTATTATTTATGATTGAAATACTAACTAAACTTTGAGAACTTACACAGTTAAGTCATATATACTCTTTTTTTAACTCCACTCCAACCTCTATGTCATCAAATAAATCATGTCATTTTGTTGTATTTTTTTACAATCTATATATACTTATTTTTATAAAAGTAGTTGTATATGTTAAATTTAATTTAAATTTTTGTATTCATATTGTAACCAAATATTTAGCATTCTAACCGAACATTTAAACAAGCTTAAATTGGTTAACCTAATGCGATGTTTACATATATTTGGCTAAGTAAAACCAAAAGTACTAATCTCAATATTGTCTTCATCAAGTCATACTATAAGTTTAGGTATACAATTGTAGCACGATACTCATACTTGGCGTTGTGCTTCATAATTGTATAAACTATTAAGAATTGTAACATTTTAAGTTATGATTGTTAAAACTTATAAACAAGCTTGGTTGATTGTAACTGACGTACGAATAAATACAAATTAGCAGTAAATAATATAACTAAGTTTTTATAAAAATACATAAATAGAAGTACTAAATTTGCGAAAAGAAAAATTTTAAATAAAAAATTATGACGTGAAAATAATGATGTGGTGTCATACTTAATAATGTGGACTTTTTTTATTACATGAAAGTTGATGTGGAGTTGACATGGAGTATGAGTGACTCTATCGATGAGTTCTAAAAGTTTAGTTACTCTATTAAGTTTAAATAATAGTATAATGACTTGAATAGATACAAAAATACTACAATAACCTAAATGAACTTTTTTAAAAAGTACAATGACTCTACAGTGCAAAAACCCATAAATAAATAAGTAAACATTTTTGTTTTCTTCACTTCCTCTCACTTTCTACCCAAAATCATAACTTGAAAACACACCGTAAAAGAGTCACAACCTTCCCTTCCTCTTTCGTCCATCCTACATCCTCCATGCTTCCACAATTACTTGCCACTATATTATTACTAAAAGTGTGACTATACTCTACCCCATCCTCTACAAAATATAATGTCACACCCTCGTGTCATTAAGTTATTTGTCATTCATTCTTTATCTTTCCTCAAAATATGTCACTACCTCTCTTCTTCATCATTCTTCCTCCCACAATCAATGACATGTGAGTTTTCAAGTTCAAGATATCATATTTTAATGTTTTATCGAGACTCGTCGAATTTACTTGAATCCTCATAATTGCTTTCCAATGTTTGATTTGATGACACCTTTATCTTTATTGCATCCTAAACTTAATATCATTTAACTACTTAACTATCACAATCTATGGCGGATATTTCACCTAATAAACTCTTGATATAGCAAAACTATGAAATGGAGCTCAAACCAAAGAGCATAGCATGTAAGTTAATGTGGTATAAGTTATAGCTTTTGAAATCCGGTAGTTTTACGACAACTTTTGTTCTGAAGAATAAAGTGTGTGCTTAGATAGGGAGTGTGTATAATAGTACAAACTAGGATATCTTTGAATTTTATTTATTGAGCTGGTTTTTCAAAAGTTGCATTTTGTAAGCACACATAACGTGAAAAGACATATACTTGAGCACCTTGAGTTAAATTCCTCATTGTAATTACACCTTTTGATTCAAAAGTCACCATATCTGGTTTCAACATCTTTTAAAGTGGCATGGGAAAGTGATATGCACAACACAAAAACCACATGTGATGTTGTAATTATTAAACGATACAACGGCCGAAGCCCGAATAAGGGTTGGGCCCATTGGGTTTCTAGTATCTTATATGTAATGCACTATAAATACATATCAATAATGCAATACCTCTCACGGTGTTTTCATCATCTAATATAATATCAGAGCGGTCTAATCCTCAAACCTAGGTAGCTACGTTGAGCCGCCTCCCTTAAGTCACTATGTCAAACCTTTGCCACCACCCTTACCCCCCCACACACACACACACACACACACACACATATATATATATATATATATATATATATATATATATATATAAAAGTTTATGCTTTGCTTTTATTTTTGTTTCTTTGCTTTTATAAATTATTTATTTTCTTTAATGTTTTTCCTTTGCTACCGCTTTTATTTTGCTTTTTCTTTGAAATGAAGATTTTTGTTGTTGAACATCTTCATCAACAAAACTTTTATTGCTTTAATGTTTATTTATTTTATAATCCAATATGAGCTATCGTGATTTTGCCGCTTGAATAGGTGGGAAGTATTAGACAATATAACAACCCAAGCCCGAATGTAGGTTGAGTCTATTAGGGTTTCTAGTATCTTTATGTAATACACTATAAACATATAGATCAATAATACAATACTTCTCACGAGGTTTTTATTATCTAACAGTAACATGCGCATTAAAAATGTAATTTTGTTGTGTTCACATCAAACTTTAAGGATGCATATAGTGTGCCCACACAACTCTTTCTGTCTTTTCCTTTCATTTGGTTTCTTTCAAGTACTTTTTATTTTTAACATATTAGTTTTATGTATAATTTTAGTTTACACAAGTAATAAATTTAAACATATTACTTTTTCTCTTTCTACTTTTCTTTCCTACGATATCAAATCTCAATTTATTTTAAACCTATATACAAACCAAGTGACACCTAAATAAACTCAAATAAATATAGTTTGACAAAATTTTGTTCTTTTAGAGCATAAAGTACCCATAGTGTCATGGGTAAAAGTGTTGTTCTTATAATATCAAAACCCATAACACAAAGACAAACACCTCCTTCCATTTCGTGTATAGAATACCCTCGGACCACATAACCTAATAAAAACAAATACAACACAAAAAAGAGAAAAAAAGAAAGACAAAATAAAATAAAATAAAATAACACAACGTGGGCTGGTTGTGACGTCGTCAGACCCTATGGCACGAGATATGATATCGTTTTGGCGCCATAAGGTACCGTTGTTGGATTGCACAAGGCTTATCAACCACGCGTACCAAGCCCTTTTAAAAAGTTAGTGATATATAACACGCATTTTGATCATACCCTCAATATTTAACATCAAACTCGGCTCTTCACTTTTTATTTGGGGAAGAGGAAAGTAAAGTGAAGTATAGAAAGTGGTGAGAAGAGAAAACAAAATTGTTAAAAATTTGTTGGTGTTTTTAGTTGTAAGAAAAACGGAGTATAGTGATGAGAAAAATTCTATTGACAATTATGTCTTTGATCATATATTTAATTGAGGCTAAAGTTAAAGTAAATAAGAGGCAATTTCAACATAGAAATTGTATCACTTTATCCTTCACTATGTTTTGGCCCAAAACCTAACTATTTTCCCTCTTTCTCACACATACCTTTAATATTCCTTTAATAAAAATAAATAAATAAAATAAACAACCCATATTTTTATTTTTATTTTAACTTTCTACCCAAAATCAAAACTTGAAAACACACCGTAAAAGTGTCACAACCTCCCCTTCCACAATTACTTGCCATTATATTGTAACTAAAAGTGTAAATATACTCCACCCCATCCTCCCTACTCCTTACAAAATATAATGTCACACCCTTGTGTCATTAACTTATTTATCATTCATTCTTCATCCTTCCTCGGAGTTCCTCCAAATGTGTCACTATCTAACTTCTTCATCATTCTTTCTCCCACAATCAATGACATGTGAGTTTCAAGTTCAATATATCGTGTTTTATCGAGACTCATTGAATTTATCTTGAATCCTCATAATTGCTTTTCAATGTTTGATTTGATGACATCCTTATCTTTATCTTTTCTTTATCGCATCCCACGCTTAATATTATTTAACTATTTTACTATCACAACCTATGGCGCGATATTTCACCTATTAAACCCCCACTCTAAATATAGCAAAAATATGGTGAAATGGAACTCAAATCAAAGAGCACAATGTGTAAGTTAATGTAGCATAAGTTATAGCTTTTGAAATCCGTAGTTTTACGACAACTTTTGTTACAAAGAATAAAGTATAGCTTAGAGGAGTGTGTAAAAAGTACAAACTAAGGATTTCTTTGAATTTTATTTATTGGAGCTAGTTTTTCAAAAGTTGCATTTTGTAAGCACACGTATCGTGAAAAGATACATACTAGTGTACCTTTCGTCAAGTTTCTCATTGGTAATTATCCCTTTTGATTCAAAAGTCACCATATCTGGTTTCAGCATCTTTTGAAGTGGAAAGGGAAGTGATATGCGCAACACAAATGTATATGTGATGTTGTAATCAAGGTTTTCAAGATTGGGATCCTACCCACAATCGTTTTCATCTTTGCAATATCATGATCGTAAGATCGATCGAGATCTTAAGATCCTACTATAATGCTATTTTTAATAGTTTTTTAGTATCATACAAATCTACAAATTATTATACATTATAAACATAAAATAATATGAATGTATCATAGAAATGTTGTCCTAAATTATGATTATGAAATATTTAAAAGATTAACATGTTGTTTTTGAATTCTACAAAATAACAACTCATAAATTTGTAATTTTCTAGTTTGTGTCTGAGAAAAGTAAGATCGGATCGGATTAGATCTTAAGATCGTATGGTCAAGATCGAGATTCTATAAGATCTTAGGCTTGCAAAGATCCTATGTAAGATCCGGATCGTTTTTGCTTTGCAATATCATAAAATCATAAGATCCTAATATTAAGATCGAGATTCTGAAAACTATGGTTGTAATTATTCAACGATATAACGACCCAAATCCGAATGTGGTTTGGTCCATTAGGGTTGGGTAAAGGGTTACCCCGGTAAATAGTATTAAACCGAAAAAATTAAGTACAAATGGAATATGGCTGAGATACCATATTTACCTCAAGCTAAAGAGCTTGAAAAATATCTAAAACTAGAGCTTATGACATGCCATAAGCACTTGCAACTCTAGGAACAAACGATGCACCTAAACCAAAACAAACAACTGAACCAAGCTAACCAGTAGCTACCATGGAAGAGGAGGCTTTACCGGTACGTGGATTATTAAATAAGTTAGCCGATTCATCATACACATTTTCAACATGTTCTTCATCATCTTCACCATCCGTACCAATGCAAGATCTGATTAGATGTAGTAATATTACCTTCTTTTGAGGTAGTGCGGTGAGACTTCAACATAGTCGATGAGTTGAAGCTTTACCCATAGAAGTAGTACTCTTCTTAGGTTCACTAGGTGCCGCCTTAGAGACATATTTAACATTACATTTAAGCGACGGACCAACAAACCGATTACCATTTGTAGACTTTACTTTACCCTTCTTCTTATTCTTACCACCATTTGGAAACCGTCATTATCCGACCACACTTGGATTACCAACTTGAGGATTAGAAACAGCAGGATGACTCACCACCTTTTATGGCATTGATCATGAGTGTGACCAAAATCATACATACATTACTCACGGAGGTCTCCATGCATACTCAACACGGATAGTAGCTTTAGTGAAACCCTCCCCGAAAGTGAAGGAAACCTAATAGTAACAACATCCACAAGATCGCCTTCAAAGTTGATCTCAATAAGACACCTAGCAAAGCTAATTCTTCCCCACGAATCCTTACACATAGAGCTCGTATAAGAATCCAGCATAATAGGTTTTCCAATAAACGTAGCAATCAAACTAATACCATCCTCTTCAAAAACTTGAAGAGGAACATCATGCAATTTAACCCATACCGGAATACGAGTCAATTCTTCCTTATGCACACTAGTATCCATAGACCATTTCTTAAGGATTATTGGAGATTTGCGAATCATCCACGGACCACCTTCCAAAACAGCTTCTAGCCCAACTAATGTTTCAAATTTAAAGAAAAAGAAACCTTTGGAATTCATCATAATCCTTGTCAACCCATGTTTCCCCCAGTTATTCCTAGCATAATATTCAACAACTGGAAACGCCATCCTATTTCCAATAAAATAACCATACAAAGTGTGTTCCAACCGTGTACTAACCTTTTCAACCACTTTATGGGATTGATCGTTAACACCTTCAAAAGGTGTTCAAGAATGATGGACGAAACGAAGTATCAATAATAGGTTGAACATCCCTCACAGATTTAGCTTTACATTTGGCCGCATAATCATTCCGCAAATCAACAAGAGTATCCATAACCATTATGCGAGCATTTTTATCCAATTCAGCCCAAACCGGATATTTACCAGCCTCACAACTCAAAGTAAACTCATTTATGTCATCTAGTGTATTAAGCGAGATACCAAATAGAGCAACAATATAGTCATGCTTCATCTTGATTGAAGACGTCACATCCTCCACATACCCATCACGAATGATATCATCAGCCTGAACATGAGGGGATATATCACAAGACTTTTCAGCTAACAAGTCAAGTACAGGCTGCCAGCACACTGTAGCATCCTTAGGTCGAGACTTCTTAGGTTTCCTCACAGTCACCTTCGACAAATCAACAAGAGCATCTTTGTTATCTTCACCATAGGGCGTGACAAATTATTTTGCTCCTCTCCCAAATTCGACATCAAAATAAACCCACAAACCCTTTAACAACTATCCCATCAATCACAAAAGATAACACCACCTACCACCGACCCCGAATGGATTCAAACAAATCGAAAACAAAACCAAGAAGTCCAAACCAACTCGTGACCATAACCGACTCTCACCGAAGACACGAGAAAAGGAAATGAGATAAAGGAGACGAGATGGTGGTGGTCGCGACGCTTAGTGACCACGGACACGAGCAAAGCTCCAAACACTCAAAATAATATCAACGCACCCAACACCACTCTTAATAACCCGAGCTAAACATGATCTATACCCACCACAACAAAACAACTCGGATTTTTAAGATCTACGGCGCGTGGGGAGTTTCCAACGTGCGTGCGACACGTGAGAGGAAGCACGGGGTTCCGATCAACAAGATGAAGTAGGCTGTGAGAGTGGTGGCGCGAGTGGCCGGATTCCGGGGCCGGAAAGTGGTGTCGGCGGCGGTGTGTTTTAAGGGGGAGGTTTGGTCCATTAGGGTTTTTAGTATCTTCTATGTAATGTACTATAAATACATATCAATAATACAATACCTCTCACGGTGTTTTCATCATCTAACATGTTTTCATCATCTAACATCGCCGCTCCTAAGCCACCCCGTCAAACCTTTGTCACCATCCTTTAACCCTTATCCAAAATAAATAAATAAATAAGTAAATAAAATAAAATAAATTGTGCTTTGCTTTTATTTTTGTTTCTTTTCTTTTGTTGCTGCTGCATGATGAAGATTAATCTTCGCTTGCTGTTGGATGTCATCATCAAAATTAATTATTTGCTTTACTGCTTTTCCTTTGCTACCGGTTTATTTTGCTTTGCTTGCTGCAAATGAGATTTGTCTTTTGTCGAACGTCTTCATCAACAAAATTTTTATTACTTTAATGTTTATTTAGTTTTTAATCCAATCCGAGCTATCGCGATTTTGCCGCTTGAATTCTTTGGGAAGTATTAGGCGATATTACAACCCAAGCTCGAATGTTGGTTGTGTCTATTAGGGTTTCTGATATCTTCTATATAATATACTATAAATATATATCAATAATACTATACCTCTCACGAAGTTTCCATCATCTAACAATAACATGCATTAATTTTGTTGTGCTACAATCAACTTTAATGATGCACATAATGTACCACACAACCCTTTGTGTCTTTTCCTTTCATTTGTTTCTTTCACGTAATTTTTGTTTTAACATATTAGTTTTATGTATAATTTTAATTTACGCAAATAATAAATTTAAACATATTACTTTTTTTTTCTTCCTACTTTTCTTTCGTACTTTTATTAAATCTCAATTTTATTTTAAACCTATATAAAAACCAAACTACATCTAAATAAACTCAAATAAATATAGTTTAACAAAATTTTGTCCTTTTAAAGCTTAAAGCACCAATAGTGGCATGGGTAAAGTGATATCATCTTTACACTTTTTTCTGTAACATCAAAACCCATAATTCAAACAAAACAACCTCCTTTCATTTATGGTGTCATAGATCACCCTCTCAACCACATATAACTCAATAAAAACACAAATTAAAAAAATAATAATAAAAAAAAACCACGGCGTGGGCTAATCGTGGCGGCCAAACCGTATGACACGAGATCTTGTATTGTTGTGGCGCTATAAAATGGCGTTGTGGGATGGCACAAGGCTTATGAGCCACGCGATTAGGCCCTGTTTAAAAGTTAGCGATACAAAAGAACACGCAGTTTGATCATACCTCAATATATAACATCAAACTCTTTAACTATATTATTATCACATTAATAATTATTGTAATGCAAAGTTTGCCAAAAGAAAAAGCTCATTAATCAAGCCACATGGAAATTTAATGTTACTAATCCCAACAATTAAAGGTCCAAACTTTTTAATTACTTACTCTTTTGTCCTATCTAAGTTTTCTAATGAAATATGGTGCATGCGTGTAATATACTTATATGTGTTGAACAATGAATTCCGCATAAGTCATATCTTATATTAATTAATATGATATATATGCATAGAAACTTTAGTGGTTTTTTAGCTCACAATCAAGTTTGGATCAACTTACATACTCTAACACTCTCCTGCAATTCACAATATAAAATCATAAAAGCTCGAATTGAAAAATAAATATAATTATTAAAAAAAAAAAAAAAAAAAAAAAAAAAAAATCTGCAAATAGTTATCTTGATATAGAATCAAGACTTTGATAAAAGAGTGATTTTATTTTCAATTCGAAAGCTTTCTGGACTTACAACTGTGTGTGACGGAGCGTATGACCAGTGGAGGCAGAGATTTCAGTATGATTTTCTTTAGTATTTAACTACGAATGTACGACCGCTAATAGCGTAAGCTAACTCTAAGGAGTTTGAGAGTTATAAGCAAAACGAGCGATTGTTGTTTTGTGAATACAGTTGTTTGTTCCAGCGCGACGCCGCGTCCTTGTGGCTATTTATGCTTTCCTTCGGAATTTAATACGAAGCCATGCCAGCTGACATCATCAATTAACTCTTTACGGTTTCGGAGTTATGGACGAAACAATTGGTTGTACTTTTTTTTAGTACGGATAAACGACGATAGCTAGGATTTAACGGGATGGCATTGAGGCGGCGGCTCGTGGTAGTCGACAAGATCCGAGAATGAGAGCTAAAGCTATGATACCATGAACAATGAATTTCCCCAAAAAAAAAAAAGACTCTGCATCATTATATTACTTCACAATCCACATTTTCATCAAATAATTTAGTAATAAACAAAATACTAACACTACCAATGTTTAATTAATTAATTTTTTGATTAAAAATAATTTTTTTTAATAAAATATTACTTTTCTCTATCCCATTATCTTTCACGGTTAAACCAAATCCATCTCTGATTCTAAACTTTTTTACAAATCAAACCGCACCTTAATAAGTGGTGTTAAAAATTCTTTAGGGTAATGATATCACATCATGAAATTCCGTAATGCAATACAAAACCATGGAAATGCATAGTTGCAAACAAAATGAGACATTGTTGTAACAAGTTTTGCAAATACAGTACCAAAAATGGAAAAGAAAGTGGTCTTGATGTGTTGATTGCTTGTAAATCAAGTGCTCAATAACTTCATCATTAGTCTAATTTATTGTATTTTTAATGTTCAAGTTGTTCATTGTCTCCTTTTAATAACGCTTTAATGTCCATTACAAAAAGAAAAGGAATGTTACAAACAAATATGGCTAAACAAGATGGTGACAATATGACATTACTAATATATAAACTTCTTTTGAAATATCACATATTCAGAGGGTGACGCCTAGACTATGATACCCTCTTTAACATATGACTCTAAAGCGCAAGTTAGAAAAATCCTTAGTCATATTTAGTTATGAGATAAGCCTTTGCACATTATCTCGGTTAACTTAGCTATAGCTCTGATAATTAGATTATCTATAACTAATTAACTATATATATAATATTATGTTCAAATGAACTGCGTAAGCGTAACCATATTTCATCCCTAATAAAAAATTACGAATCACTAGCACGCGTAGCATTATGACAATGTTGTGGACATCAGTGTAACGATGTATCGTATCCATTGTCGACGTAGCTGTATAGATTGGTGTCACAAGCAACTCTTTATGTATCTATACAAGCAGTATATAACAAGTGCAACTTGGTCTATAATATTTTTCAGTGAAAAACAAACTAATAACTTTGAAGTAGCTTATCTGAAATAGTTGGGATATCATTACATCTCCAACTAATACAATTCTTAATTCAGCAATGATAATGCATATTGCAGCATGTGCATGACCTGTGCATAATGCATACTTTTAACGCTCCGTTCTCGAGGAAAAAAAAATGAATGAAAGTGAAAGAAAGATGAAGTAAAGTAAGAGAGAGGAAGTAAAGTGACTTTCACCCCAAAAGTGAAGTGAAAGTTTTATAACTAAAATATCACCACTTTACTTCACTTTACCTCACTTTACTTCCTAAAAAAACTGGAGAACACAAACTTCTTTGTTTTCACTTTACTTCCTCCCTTTTATTCAACTTGAGAAGACAGTTTAGTCAACCAGATTTCATATATATATTTGATCCCATTCCCCTCCAAAATTCACACAAGCTAGCTTAGAAACATGGCTTCTTTTCCTCTTCAAGATTTCTTGTAACAATAGTACTACTGTTTTCACTTGCTCATTTTCATCATCAAAGAAAATTGTAAACACCTTGTTTTCCATCAATGCCTTTCTACCACTCAAACCACCAACACTTTTTCACTCCCAGCAATCCTAACTTCACATCCATTATCAACTCAACTGCCCAAAATCTTCGTTGCATCACCCTTCAAGTCCAAAACCGAGCTTATTTTCACTCCGGTGGACGCAAGCCACATCCAAAAAGTGGTTATTTGTGCCAAAAGAATGGGATTCAGCTTCGGTTTAGAAGTGGAGGCCATGATTATGAAGGGCTGTCTTATACATCTGCTACGAAACTTCCCTTTGTTCTTATTGACTTGTCCAAGATGCGTGCCATTAATGTCGATCTTTATGACAAATCTGTTTGGGTTGAGGCTGGTGCTACTCTTGGCGAACTTTATTACCGAGTGGCTGAAAAGAGTAAAGAATATGGTATTGCTGCTGGGCTATGCACAAGCCTGGGCCTTGGTGGGCATATCACGGGTGGAGCGTACGGGTTCATGATGAGAAAATACGGGCTAGGAGTTGATAACGCGCTAGATGCTAAAATTATTAACGCTAAGGGGGAGATTTTGGATAGGAAATCCATGGGCGAGGATGTTTTTTGGGCAATCCGAGGTGGTGGTGGGGGCAGCTACGGAGTCATAGTTTCGTGGAAACTCAGGCTCCTACCCGTCCCCACCACTGTCACGGTACTCAATGTTCCGAGAACATTGGAGCAAGGAGCCACTAATACCCTTTACAAATGGCAACAAGCGGCCCCACACTTTGTTGATGAACTTTTCATGAGAGTATTCATATCACCCTCCCAAATACAAAACTCAACTAAAAGAACCATCTCTACAACTTACAATGCACTCTACCAAGGACCAGCCAATGCGCTTCTCAAGCTCATGAACCGTGATTTTCCCGAGTTGGGTCTTAAAAAGAGCGATTGTTTTGAAATGAGTTGGCTCGAATCCGTCATGTTCATCGCAGGTTTCCCCAGAACCGTCCCAACAACCTTCCTACTAACTGGAAAACCAGCTTTCTTGAGCTACTTCAAAGCAAAATCAGATTTTGTCAAAACCGTAATCCCTAAAAAGGTTTAGAAGGAATGTGGACAAGAATCTTGCAAGAAGAAAGCCCATTAATGATATGGAATCCGACGGTGGAATGATGGACAGGATATCGAATCAGCAACACCATTCCCACACAGGAAAGGTGTCCTTTACAAGATTCAGTATGTGAACAGCTGGACAGTGCCAGATAAACAAGCCATGAAGAAACATTACAAGTGGATCAGAAGCTTTTATAACTACATGGGTCGATATGTTTCTAAATATCCAAGAGAGGCTTATGTGAATTACAGAGATCTTGATCTTGGAATGAATGATAAAAGCAGTGGTAATACTAGTTTTGAAAAGGCGTGTAGTTCATGGGGACGGGTTATTTCAAAGATAACTTCATGAGGTTGGTTAAGGTCAAGACCGAGTTCGACCCTGATAACTTTTTCAGACATGAGCAAAGCATTCCGCTCCTTCCGTTGTAGAGTTTTTTATTCATAGTTACAATTGACTTTTTGTATCAGCAAAATGGTCAATTATAAATAACTTAAGAAGACAGAAACGCAAAAAAAAAAAACCTTTGTATGTCATTTATATTTTTAGTTTGCAATGAACGATGATAATTTACTTACCCGATCCAGTTAATCAAATATATGTCCTGCAAAATACAAACATGAATATTACATTTCACTAAGTATCTTACTCCGTAATAATTATATTCAAGTAAAAATACGCATATTATTAACAGCAAAGAACAACTTACAAACATCAAGACCACATCTTCCTACATATCGGAAACTATTCAAGCATGTACGTTTTCCAAAGAGTTGACGTTCAAGCATTTTACTTATAACAACATAATCAATATAAAGAACGTGCACCCTGAGTAACTCGAAAAATAACAAAGTACCTAGTCCTACTCTCATTACTCTGACCTCTATAGATATATGACCTATGTAACTGTAAACACTTTTGACCCATTTGACCCGTTTTCTATATAGCTATTTTCTCCTCTGTTATGAGACCCATTTTGACCCGTTATAGATCAACCACATCCTGAATTCATTTTCTTATGTCTAAATGTTTTTGATTCAGTGTGTCGCATTGCAGACATAAGAGATAAATTTACTCTTATTTATATCTGTGAAATCTCACCTTCCGCTTTTTTCGAATAAAAGACCAAAGTTGTCCCTCTCATAGTGAAACAATCTCAAAGGGGCAGGTTGGGTGTTATCATTCTTTATTACAAGTGAACCCGGATTGGGTCAACAAATCAACAGAAGACGTGCAAGTATGTATTCAACCAAGTAAATGATAATTAGCTTATTTAATAAAACCTAGTACCTAACATACTTATTTGATATTTTAACATATTCAAATTTCTTCCACATTGTATAATTTGAAACAAGGCTAAACGAGTTAGCAGTTACTAACATTATACCTCAGAGTCGTAGTAGGAACACAGGCTGCACAGTGACAGAAGCCAAGATTCAATCGAGTAATCAGTAATTCGTTTAAGGTCTCAGTCAACTACTTCTTGGGCCAGTTTCAGTTTGTGTGACAGTGAACTTGGTTATCATAAATTTAGTCGCCCATTATGTAAGAAAACACATTGCATAAATCATGCGACGCTTGTTAAAGCACGTTTTCTTCACGTGTCCAAATTATCTAATTACAAGAACATCTTATTCACCATTCGGTGGCCATCAAAGTTGAAAAACTCAAGCTTAAAAAACACGTCCATTTCATTATTTATTAGACCATCCTGTTTGGTTTCTGTACGTGACGATCATAGCTTATAGACAGCGGTTTTCATCAAATTACTGTGTTTTCGTTCCCTGGCCAAGATGCTACATCTATCTACAATGATCACAATATGATTATAGAAAAGTAAAAAAAGATAAAGCAGCAAGCCACTAGAACGTGATCGTGACAGAGGTTAAGTGGCCAATGACTATGTGCAACAGAAGTGGAAAGCTCAATGGATGCTGCATAAAGTAGTAACACTGCTTTAACAAAGTTTTTTAAAGGAAAGTAATTTGTAACCACAAACCACTCAATTTAACATTCTACCTCTCAGTGATAAGTTAGTTATAGCAACGAAATCCGCGGTGGTTTGATGGGTAGCCAAGGAAATTAATACATGAAGTGGCGCATGGGCCAAGTTTATGGCTGGTATCAATGTGGGCATAACACAAACAACCAAAGACACGCAAAAACGTGTAGTTGGATTTTGTGTGATATAGGCGGAAGTGAGGTGTCTCGTTATTTATGGCGGTGGATGGTAAAATATTTAAGAGGTAGGTGGCCATGTGAAGGGCTTCGACCCAAAAAATGAGGTGGAAAGTGGGCTTAGAAAAGTAAGGTACGAATAAAGTTGTTTATTGTCCTATTCATACGTTCGGATTTACCGTTTTGTTGAGAGGTACGGGGGCACGAGAAACGTGTATGGATGCCACGTTTGGTAAATAATTGGTGAAATATGCTGTTATCAAACTCACCACTATGGTCACATTGAAAAGCTTTAATTTCCTTATTAAATTGAGTTTTTACAAGAGGTCGAAATTCGATAAACTTAGCAAAAGTACACCAAATTTGTTACGTAAACGATATATCCACAAGTAATGAGAATAATGGTCCAAATAGTATTTAATACCATTTTAACAATGGTCCCAAAAAAAACATAGTATTTAATACCACTTTGACTCGGAAGTGGGGAAGTCCACGAATCCAAATCCACAATATCAAAAGCAAAATTAACAACAGTATCGGAAACAAAAAATGGCAGCCTCACATGCCTGCCAAGTTGACAAGCATGGCAAAGGTGTGGAGACTTCACATTATTACAAATAATAACATTATTAGAAAGTAAAGAATGTAGCACCTCGTTTCCGAGATGGGCAAGCAGTTGGTGCCACATGTGATGACTAGCAAAAAAAGCTTGTGGGTAGGATGTAGGCATGGTTATAGGATACATGTCTCTGGTGCTATCGTCTCGGAGGAGAATTTGGCGAGTTAAATAGTCTTTCACAGAAAAACTAAACTCTTCAAATTGAATAGAAATTTTGTTGTCATGGGTAAATTGACGAACGAAAATTAAATTATTTACAATATAAGGAGCAACTAAAATATTATGAAGGTGAAGAGGACAGTGAGGGTTAGGCAACAAGCTATAACCCGTGTTGGTGACGGGTATGGATTTACCGTCACCAACAAAGACAGACGGATAAATACTTTTATTATAAATAGTACTAACATTATTTGCATTGGAATTTAAATGTGAAGATGCATCTGTATCCTATTCCAGCTTGCAAACTTCTCTGGGGCTAAGATGGCCCGTTGGGTTTGATGTAAGAGTCCATATTGATCTATTAGGCTTTGTTGGGCTTGTGCAAATTGTGAAAGTTGGGCCTGGCTTATTCCGCATAAATCATCTGGACGTGCAACTCCCAATCTATTCTAACGTAACAGACGTGAAAGTACTTGTTGAAAGAAATCAATCAGAATAAACGATAACAAATATATGAGGTTTGATGTTGAATATTATATAAATTTGTTGTTTACTAGAATCGTGGGACAAAGTGCAGTAGGAAAAAGTAAGCAATAAATATTTAATTAGCAAATACTAGAAAAAATAAGCAAGGTAAGCAATAGGTGTTAACAATAAATTTGATGTTTTAGGGTTTTAGAGGGAGAGGATGTTGAGGCCGTGATACCATGTAAAATTGTGTAAATTCTATTAACAGAATAATGAGTTGGGGTACAATATAAATAATACTAAATCATCAAACGAGCTTGGCCCAATATAAACAATATTAACACTGAATATTAGTCCACTGACAGGAAGGATTTGGAAAAGACTCTTCAAAGAAGAGTTCAGGCAATAATATGGACACCATATGGAGGTATGATGGGAGAATTTGAATCATCGACCCGTTTCCTCACAGAAATGGGGTTCTCTACATGCTTCATGCATGAACAATTGGTTAGTACAAGATGAAAAAGCGATGAAGAAGCATTATAAGTGGATCGTGAAGCTTTCTGACGGTGCTTTAGGCGAGTTAGTAGAGGCCCTGCAAAAAATTTCATAAGGCCTAAACATGATGATGAAAATTTATTGTAACCATCTAGCTTTAAGTTTTAATGAGTTATTTGTCACTCTAGACCACTTTAAGATGATATTTAGAGCATAATTTCATATATCGTTAACATTTTAAAGTTGGAAGTAAATTTTGAGGCTCTAAAATATATAACATTAAGAAAAATCGAGTCCATAAACATATTACCCATACCCTAATTTGTCTCACACACATAACCCTAAAAATCGAGTCCATAAACATATTACCCATACCTAATTAGTCTCACACTAATATTCCTCCTTTTAAACATAGGCCTCCTTCTTCTCACAATTTTGCGATTACACATCAAACACAACCATCTTCCCCACACACGGACATACACACTCTCTCTCACACACACACACAAACTTTTTTTGTCTTTTCCACGCCACTTAAGTAGTGTAATCTGATGGCGGTGCAACGAGTGTGGTGGCGTCGCCACTGGTGTGCCATGTCGAAAGTGGTGGGGTGTGCACGCCACACCTAATGCTCTTATAGATCAAATTCACGATCGGTCCTCAATTCTCAAAATTCGCTTAACTAGTCCATATCTTTTCATTAACTACAATGTCATCCTATTTTAGTAACACTCGATAAAATTTTGTTTGCTATAAGGGCTTTTCATCTTTTAGCCTTTCTTGTCCAAACCTCCCATTAACACCGTTGGTCACTTTCAAGAATTTTAAAACTCGACCCTCTCTTTTTCAACCTCTCACCCACCACCCTTCACTGTTCACCACCGCTTCCACTGTGCCATCACAACCCGCATGAGGTGGAAACACGAGTCTGTGGTTCGACACATCGCATAAGAAAGTAGAACAATACGATATTTGATTAAAGTAGTAAGTTTACAACGTTACATAATTGTCTTTATTCCTCACCGGATAAAGCATCATAAATCTTAACTTGTTAAAAAAAGTATCTTAAGAAAAATAGCTTGGCCAAATTAACATAGTTTTTGAAATGAGAACAATGGATACCTTCAATCCAACTGTCTTCAAAAATATTATTGTTGATCATCTGAAAATGATACTTGAAAACTTCAACATAATGTTGGTGAGCTCGTAGGTTTAGAGTGAAAACCGTGTTTGGTGTGTATGTAAAACTTATAGAAAAATAGTGAGTAAGATATGCGTAAACAAGCACTTAATGAATTCACACGTTTACAACAATTAAACCTCATAACACGAACCACACAAGAAAGAATCACATAATAAGACCCAAGGCGGTGCTACTTCCGAAAT